>JAPYYD010002403.1:0-16397 GCA_028551405.1 Uromys caudimaculatus | reverse complement strand
TCGGTCCCTGAATCTCGCGGGTTTGGGGCAGTACCTGGTGAGCTGTGGGGCGCGTCCCTGGCCCTCCGCTGGGTCCTGCGATCTCCGGCGAGGGATCTTTGTCCCGGTGCTGATCAGCTGTGGGGCCCTGTGGCCCAAGCTGAGGTCTCCGGCCGTCGCCGGAAGCTGCTGGCGGTCAGTCTCTGTGGTCTGGTGAGCTCTGGGGCGTGTCTTTGGCCCTCCGCTGGGTCTTGCAATCTCCGGCGAGGGATCTTTGTCCCGGCGCTGATCAGCTGTGGGGCTCTGTGGCCCAAGCTGAGGTCTCCGGGCCTGCAATTATGTTCTTAATGCTGTTTCTTTGGCTCTTTTTTTAAATTAGGTTGTTTTGTCATAATCTGATATGTTTGTTTTTGTTTAATATTGCTTTATTTTATTTTATTATAAATTTATTATTTATTAATGCTCCTTAGAGGGCTCTTTGCTTTCTAAAGAGAGACAGAAAGGGTGTGGATGCTGATAGGAGTGGAAGTGGAGAGGAAATGGAAAGAGTATGGGGAGGGGAAACTGTAATAAGAATATATTGTATGAAAAAATATTTTTTTTCTTGCCTCAAGTTTATTCGTAAAAACAGCATAGGACACTGGTCATCTGCAAATAGTGTGTAGGTGGGTGTGTCACAGCAGTCCGTCTGTCTTCACATTGGCAGCAGCATTTTCTATGGGGCCTTCACAGGGCCCTGGGCACCTTTGGGAGCCTGAGCTGGAGCTTGATCCTGGCCTTAGCTGGAGATTTGGCCTCTGCCTTGGTTTGAATCTTGGGCTTTGGTTGGCAGAGCCTACGCCCCTTGGCCATGTAGCTTCGAAGCTGCTTCCCAAGCTTGGGGTGAGCAATGAAAGCCAGGCGGCTGAATTTGCGGCTGGGGCCCTTTGGCATCTTGGGCTTGATGGCCTGAGGCTTCACAAGGGCCTTGATGGCCTCTGTGTGTGCACTCACTGCCTTTGCATTGCTGGCCTGCATCTTCTTCAGGTCTTTCTTGTTGTGCTTCTTGGCAAAGCGCATGTTCCTCAGGAACTTGGGGTCAACCCCCTTAAGAGATTTGTATCTTTGTGAGTGAGGTTTCTTGATGCCATTTCTGTGCCATTTGCGGAATTGGTTGGTTGTGGTATGGTTCTTGGACTTGGCCATGTCTGCAAGGTAACCTGTGACTCCTGCAGTGCCTGGGACTGGAAAAGTGAAAAAATATTTTTAATAAAAGGAAAAATGAATTCTTCACACTGATTTTTATAGTGGCTGTACCAGTTTGCAAGCCCACTAACAGTGAATGAGGTCCCTTTCTCACATACAGTTCTCTAGCAATTGTTGTTGGTTGTTGTGCTAATCTTTCTGACTGGAGTTATAAGGAATCTCAAAGTTTTTATTATTTGCCTTTCCCTAGCTACTAGGAACGATGAACATTTTTTGAGATTTTTCTTAGCATTTTTTTTGTTTCTTCTTTTGATAACTCTCTTGAGTTCCCAAGGCTCAGTGTTTGAATGGGTCATTTAATGTTTTGTTTTGTTATTGACTCTGCATATTCAGGATATTAATCCTGAATAGCTGATGTAGACTTTTTCATTCTGTGTGCTTCCTCCTCACCTGACTGATTCTTTCTTTGGGTATGAGGAAGCATTTTAGTTTTATGAAGTCCCACTTGTTAATCATTGGCTTTAATTCTTGGGCAAATGGATTCCTTTTCAGGAACTTACTTCCTAAACCCTTATCATTTAGGATACTGCCTATGTTTTCTTCCAGCAGTTTCAGATTTTCAAGTTCAGGTCTTTGACCCATTTGGAGTTGGTCTTCATACAAAATGATAGATATGGATCTAATTCCATTCTTCTGCAAGGGGACATCCTGTCTTCCCAGACTGTTGGAGATGCTTTCTTTTATCAAGCCTATGTTTTGGCAGCTTTGCCAAATGTTTAGTGGCTAAAGTTACATGTACTCATACTTGGGTATTTTATTTTTATTACATTTGTCTATATGTCTGTTTTGTGCCAATATCATATCATATTTATTATAATCCCTCTAGCATTGTTGTTTCTGTTCAGTTTAATAGCTCCAGTTCCCTTGCCCACGCCTTCTTCCATCTAGTTCCTTCTCTCCATCTACTCCAGATGTTCGTTCTATTTCCTCTTCTCAGTGAGATTCATATATCCTCCCATGGACACTTCTTCAACTTACCTTCTTTGGGTCTGTGGATTGTAGCATGGATATCCTTTATTTTATGGCTAATATCCAATTATAAATGAATACATATCATGCTTGTCCTGGGTCTGGGGTACTTGACACAGGATGGTATTTTCCAATTCCATCCATTTGCTTGCAAATGTCATGGTGTCATTGCTTTTAATAGCTAGTAGTATTTCATTGTGTAAATGAAACACATGGACCGATAGATTAACATAATGAAAATGGCCATCTTACCAAAACGAATTTACAGATTTAATGCAATCTCCATCAAAATTCCAATTTTTTTACAGATCTTGAAAGAACAATTTTGAACTTCATATGGTAAAACAAAAATCCCAGATTAACCAAAAAATATTGAATAACAAAAGAACTTCTGGAGGAACCAACATTCCAGACCTAATTACAGCAATACTATTACTATATTACAAATATTACTATACAGCAATAGTGATAAAACTGTACAGTATTGGTACAGAAACAAGCAGGTTGATCAATGGCATAGAATCTAAGACTCAGAAATAAACCTATACACCAATGGACACTTGATTTTTGACAAAGAATCCAAAATCATACAATGGAAAAAGGAAAGTACCTTCAACAAATAGTGCTGCTCAAACTGGATTTCTGCATGTAGAAGAATGCAAACAGATCCACATTTATCACCCTGCACAAAACTCAAGTCCATGTTGTTCAAGGACATCAACACAAAACTGGATACACTAAATATAATAGAAAAGAAAGTGGGAAATATTCTTGAACCCTTTGGTACAGGAGACAACTTTCTGAACAGAACACCAATGACTCAGGCTCTAAGATTTATAAATGGGATCTCAGGAAACTGAAAAGCTTCTGTAAGCAAAGGACACTGTCAATTGGACAAAACAGTAGCCTAGAGATTGGGAAAAGATCTTCCCTAACCCTACATCTGACAGAGACCTAATATCCAAAATATATGTAGAAACTCAAGAACTTAAACTCCCCCAAACCAAATAACACAATTAAAAATGGGGCATGGAACTACACAGTGAATTCTCAGCAGAGAAATCTCAAATGGCCAAGAAACACTTAAAGAAATGTTCATCATTCTTAGTCATTAGGGAAATGCAAATCAAAATGACCCTGAGAGTCCACCTTACACCAATGAGAATGGCTAAGATAAAAAAACTCAAGGGCCAGCATATGCTGGCAAGAGTGCAGGGAAAAGCGAACACTCCTCCATTGCTGGTGGGTTGGTTCTTGATTAGGACAGGGACTTTGGGTCCACTTTCCCCTTCCAGTGCTTGGACACCAACTGGCTTGAAACTGTGCAGACTCTATGCATGTTGCCAAAGTCTCTTTTAGTACATATGTGCACCAGTCCCATTGTATCTGAAATACACTATTTTATTGGCATTACCCAGGACCTCTGATTTTTTCATTATTTCTGCTTCTTTTTCATATATCCCTAAACTTTATGTCTTTAATAAAGACATATCATTTAGAGTCCCCCAGTCTCTTCACATTTTCCAGTTGTGGATTCATGTATGAGTTACCCTGTACTGTGATAATAAGCTTCTCTGATAAATGGGGTAGTGAGACATTGACTTTTTAATATAGCCATATATAATTGTGAGTCCTTTTGTTGCTCTGTTCCCTTAGAAAAATAATATATTAGGATTTTCCTTAGGCCTATGACTTACATAGTCTTTGGTTCTTGATCAGTTTAGCAGCATCAGGTATGGGTTTCATCTCATGGAGTAGGCTTTGAATCCAAAACAATAGTTGTTGCTTTTTGGTTATTCTTGTAAAATTTATGCTACCATTACTCCACTATATCTTGTAGGCAGGCCACTGCAATAGGTTGCAGTGTTTGTTCCTTAGTAATATTGATGTTTACCCTTTTTCCCCCCTGTATTACAGAGAGTACCTTTCAGCATGATGAATGATAGTCATCAGGGTTGAATCATTTTGTTAGGCACTATCTTAGTTAGGGTTTCCATTGCTGTGAATAGACACCCTGACCAAGGCAACTCTTATAAGGACACTATTGAATTGGGGCTGGCATACATGTTCAGAGGTTCAGTCCATTATCATCAGGCAAGAGCATGGCAATGTCCAGGCAGGCATGGTTCAGGAGGAGCTGAGTGTTTTACATCTTCATATGAAGGCTGCTAGGAGAAGACCAACTCCCAAGAAGCTAGGACAATACCTTCTCCAACAAGGCCAGGTCACCTGATTGTGCCACTCCCTGGGCTAAGCATATACAAACTATTAAATTCCACTCCCTGGTTCCCATAGGCTTTTTCAAACACATGAACCTATGAGAGCATACTTAGTCAAAGCATAGTGCAAAATACATTTAATTCAATTGAAAAGGCCCCACTGTCTATAGCAGTGTAAACAATGTTAAAAATCTAAAGTTAAAAGTCTCTTCTGGATAGGATCAGAGGTGAGGAGGACTCAACATCTATCCCAACACTGGGAGTAACTGGGACCAGTGGGATCCAGGGACCCAGGAACCCCGCCAGACCAGTGGCAAGGGTTCCTTCCTGTCTGGGCCTGTTCCCTGAGCAGAATTTGGGCACGAACTACTCAGTCAGTTCCACAACACCCAGAGGAAGCTCCACTTCCATGTGCTCTAACACACGCAGGATCACAGGATCACAGAAGCACAGAATCCCAGGAGCTTGGTCACACCAGGATCTCAGGGTTGCAGAGACAGCTTGACTTCCAGGAGCTCTGTCACACCCAGGATCTCAGGATCCCAGGATCCTAGAGACAGCTGGTCTCTAAGAAGTTCTGACACAACCAGGATCACAGGAAAGACAGGCTCTAGTCAGATAAAGGAAGGGCAGGTAGCACTAGAGGTAACAAGATGGCAGGAAGCAAGCACAAGAACATAAGCAACAGAAACCAAGGTTATCTCGCATCATCAGAACCCAATTCTCCCACCATAGCAAGTCCTGGATACAACATCACCCTGGAAAAGCAACATTCAGATCTAAAATAACTCTCATGATGATGATAGAGGACATTATAAAGGACATGAATAACTCCCTTAAAGAAATACAGGAGAACATGGGTAAACAGCTAGAAGCCCTTAAAGGAAATGCATAAATCCCTTAAAGAATTACAGGAAAACACAACTAAACAGGTGAAGGAATTGAACAAAACTATCTAGGATCTCAAAATGGAAACAGAAAAAATAAAGAAATCACAAAGAGAGACAATCCTAGAGATAGAAAATCTGGGAAAACCCAGAGGAAGCTCTCTACTCCTAGGTGCTCTAACATGCCCAGGATCATAGGATCAGAGGTGAGGAGGACACAACATCTGTTCCAATACCAAGAGTAAATGGGACCAGCCTGCAGGACCCAGGCACTCAGGAACTCCACCTGGCCAGTGGCACAGTTTCCTTCCCATCTGGTGCCCAAAGCAGACCTTGGGAGTGAACTCCGAAGTCAGTCCCACAACACTCAGAAGAAGCTCCACTCCCAGGCACTCTAACACACTCAGGATCACAGGATCACAGAAACACAGGATCATAGGATCCCAGGAGATTGGTCACACCAGGATCTCAGGGTCCCAGAGGCAGCTTGACTCCCAGGAACTGTGACACACCCAGGATCTTAGGATCACAGGATCGCAGAATCACAAGATTCCAGAGACAGCTGGTCTCTGAGGAGTTCTGACATAATCAGGATCACAGGATGGACAGGCTCCAGTCAGATACAGCGAGGGCAGGTAGCATTAGAGATAATCAGATGGTAAGAGGCAAGCATAAGGACATAAGCAACAGAAACCAAGGTTACTTGGCATCATCAAAACCCAATTCTCCCACCATAGCAAGTCCTGGATACACCATTATACTGGAGAAGCAAGATTCAGATCTAAAATCACTTCTCATGATGATGATAGAGGGCTTTAAGAAGGACATAAATAACTCCCTTAAAGAAATACAGGAGAATACAGATAAACAGCTAGAAGAAACACACACACACACACACACACACACACACACACACACACACACAATCCCTTAAAGAATTACAGAAAAACACAACTTCACAGGTGAAGGAAATGAACAAAACCATCCAGGATCTAAAAAAGGAAACAGAAACACTAAAGAAATCACAAAGAGAGACAACACTGGAGTTAGAAAACCTAGGAAAGAGATCAGGAGTCATAGATGCAAGCATCACCAACAGAATACAAGAGAGAAGAGAGACTCTCAGGTACAGAAGATGTCATAGAAAACATTGACACAACAGTCAAAGAAAATGCAAAAAGCAAAAAGTTCCTAAGCCAAAACATCCAGGAAATCCAGGACATAATGAGAAGACCAAACCTAAGGAAAATAGGTATAGAAGAGAGTGAAGATTCCCAAATTGTAGGGCCAGTAAATATCTTCAACAAAATTATAGAAGAAAACTTCCCTAGCCTAAATAAAGAAAGAGATGCCCATAAACATACAAGAAGCCTACCGAACTCCAAATAGACTGGACCAGAAAGGAAATTTGTCCTATCACATAATCATCAAAACACCAAATGCGTGAAACAAAGAAAGAATATTAAAAGCAGTATGGAAAAAAAGGTCAAGTAACATATAAAGGCAGACCTATCAGAATTACACCAGACTTCTCACCAGAGACTATGAAAGCTAGAAGATCCTGGGCAGATCTCATACAGACCCTAGGAGAACACAAATGCCAGCCCAGACTACTATACCCAGCAAAACTTTCAAATATCATAGATGGAGAAAATAAAATATTCCATGACAAAACCAAATTTACACAATAGCTTTCTACAAATCTAGCCCTAAAAAGGATAATAGATGGAAAACACCAACTCAAGGAGAGAAACTTCACCCTAGAAAAAGCAAGAATGTAATCTTCTTTCAACAAACCCAAAGGAAGAGAGCCATACAAATATAATTCCACTGCTAACAACAACAACAACAACAACAACAACAACAACAACAGCAGCAGCAGCAGCAGCAGCAGCAGCAGCAGCAGCAGCAACAACAACAAACCAGGAAGCAACAATCATTTTTCCTTAATATCTCTTAACATCAATGGACTCAATTCCTCAATAAAAAGACATAGACTAACAGACTGGATATGTAAACAGGACCTCAGTGACAAAAACAGTCACTACCTGAGAGTAAAAGCCTGGGAAAATTTTTTTCAAGCAAATGGTCCCAAGAAATAAGCTTGAGTTGCCATTTTAATATCCAATAAGATAGAATTTCAACCAAAAGTTATCAAATGAGGTGGGGAAAACACTTCATATTCATCAAATATAAATCCCACCATGAGGAATTCTTAATCTGAACATCTAAGCCCCAAATGCAAGGGCACCTACATTCATAAAAGAAACTTTACTAAAGCTCAAAACACACTTTGAACTGTATACAATAATAGTGGGAGACTTCAATACCCCATTCTCACCAATGGACAGGTCATTGAAACAGAAACTAAACAAAGACACAGTGAAACTAATAGAGGTTATGAACCAAAAGGATTTAACAGATATCTACAGAACATTTCACCCAAAACAAGAGAGTACACCTTATTTTCAGCACCTCATGTCACCTTCTCCAAAATTGACCATATAATCGGACATAAAAGAAGCCTGCAGAGATAGAAGAAGATTGAAATAATCCCATGTATGTGGGGCAGTGATCTGTGACAGGCAATCAGGCACCCGGTTGAGCACAGGCATAAAATCTGGGCGACCCAGTGGAACAATCCACAAGGGACCAGAAAACTTTATGTCAATGCTCCTGGGAGGCTTTTGGCTCTAGTTAAGGTCACATACCACTCCTCCTCAGGTAGAGGCATGGCCACACAGCCCCAAGCCATCCCCGTGTTAATGAAACACCTAGAGGTTTAGCCACGCCCCTTCCCAGTTACTATATCTGCCTCACCTCTCCCAGAAAGGCAGGGGTACAGTTCCATCCACACCATTCCATACAATGAAAATAAACATCTTAGAATTATGGACTGTCTCTTCATCTGGACCCACAGTGGGAAGCGAGGGATCCAGCCCTCAATTAAGGAGCCGTGTCTAATCTCTCACCGAGGGCTTCCCAGTGCTCCCAGATGGTACCCATTCACCCAAGCCTAAGCAGCTAGACCGCTTTCCCAAGCCCTTGAAATCTGGTCTTGGTGGGAACCCCAGCTGTGCTCCAGCTAGCCTGTTTGCGGCACCCTGCAGCAACTGTGGTGCCCTGGGCTAGAGAACCCATGGAGATGGCTGCCGAATGTTCCTCAGGAATGGCCCCCTCCTCCACCCATGGGCAGGGCCTGCAAAGACTTCCCACAGCCCCACCTGCCTGTCGGACTGTGTGGGAAGATGTGCAGCCACTTCCTGCGTGTCTCCTGTCCCACCCAGAGCCACAACGCCTGGGACAGTCACCTGGGCTTCATTCCACAGTGCCAGGCTTGTCCCAACATCTGGTGCCAACAACGTGGGGCAAAACCTAGCTTCAAGTGTACCCTCAGCTGGCGACCCACCCACATAGAAACTCCAGATTGCTCAAGGACCGTGAGTACAAATGGGCCTTTCTCTAATATCTCTCTCTCTCTCCAAGTGTTCCTGGCCAGTTTCCTTCCCCCAGTCTCCACTGTGAGGGCTCCTGTTTAGCTAATGGATCTGCTTTCCACAGAAGCTCAGGCTCCAGGCACCTTTCTTCCTCCATCTGTGGCCTAACCCGCCATTTCCTGAGGTCCCTGCAGGCCAGGAGGCCAATTTCTCTCTCCCAGCCCCCACCACAAGGGCTTTTGTTTAGCTCCAGCTCCAAGCGCCTTGCTCCCCCATCAGAGGCTTTATCTGAGATTTCCTGAGGTCTCTGCAGGCCAAGAGACCAGTTTCTTTCCCCCAGTGCCATTGTGGTGGCTCTTGCCTGGTTACAACCCCGAGCTTCTCACTTTCTCCTCTCACTGGCCGTTCTATCAAGCCTCTATGTTTCTTCCTCTAAGTTTTTTTTCTTTCAAAGTTGGCCTTTCTTCTGCTTTTACATTTAGGCTAAGAAAAACAAACTGGGAATACCCAGCCACCATGTGGCAGAGTGGCCCCTCCCCCACCTAGCCCACCAAAAGCCTGCCAAGACAAAGGAAAAAACTGCGCTTTGTTTCTCCCTAACAGGAATATCTGAAACAGTGTTCTGTGCTTCTCAACTCAAAATTTTCTTGCTTCTTTATTTAAATGTTTATTTTTCTCCCTAGCATTCGTGATATATGTCCAAAAACAATTCTTCCAAATTGTTTAAGATTTCTTTTAAGGTTCAAAAGTCACCTAATCTACTCCCACAGATCAAATCAACTATGTGGATCACTGTTTCTTCAATTCTTAATTAACAACCAGTTTCCTTTTAGAGGCAGTTACTGTCAATGCCAAAACTTTTCTTCATCAGCTATCCAAAACTTAAAAGATGCCTTCCAGGACCATGATGTGCTCCCAAGCAAACCATGACAGGCTTAACTTGCTATTCACCCTATGCAGACATCCCCCTGCTGGGATTCTGCTCCTCTGTGATTTTCCTACAGGCTTATCCCCGCAGAAGCTTGCTGCCACACATCCAGTGGAGACAACGCCATCTCCTGGGACCTGCCTGTGACTACAAAGCTGCCTTCCTCCAGACAGAAGACTCCTGAGACACACGCTGAGATCCAGAGACACATGCTCAGCCCCACAGAGGACAAACATGAGACTTTCCAGCTACAGATGAACTCTCTTGCCAAAGCTGAATGGCTACTGAACTTGGGGGAAGCTATATGATAGTAAGGAAACCATGATGTCTATCTAGATTAATCAAATGCTGTTTTAAACTGGTGTTATTACCCTCAAACTGTACCACCCATGGAACAATTAATTGATTCAATGATCCCTTGCCTTCCCAACCCCCCCACCCTTAACGCTCCTTACCCTCTGGCTTAGTTGTGCTACCACTCCAACCTGTACAGTGTTTTCTTTTGATATTGCCACCCCACCCAAATTTTTCTTTTTTTTTTTTTAATTTATTTTTTACTTATTTATTTTTTGATACTTTATTTACATTTACAATGTTTCCCCCTTTCTAGGTCCCCTCTTTGGAAATCACCTATCCCTTCCCCTTCCCCCACATCTATGAGGGAATTCCACCTCCCACCCACCTGCCCACTCACTCCCATATTCCCATTTTGACATTCCCCTTTACTGGAGACTCTCCTCCCCCTGATGGCCAACAAGGCCCTCCTCTGCCACATATGTGGTCCGAGCCATGGGTCCTTCCATGTGTATCCTTTGGTTGGTGGTCCAGCCTCCATGAGGACCAGTGGGGTCAGGCCAGTTGACACTGTTGCTCCCTTTGTGGCACTGCAGACTCCCTCAGCTCCTTCAGTCCCTTCTCCAACTCCTCCATCTGGGACCTCACTCTCAGTCCAGCAGTTACTGCAAAGTGAAACTTGGGTATTCCGAACGTTTGGGCTAATATCCACTTATCAATGAGTACATACCATGTTCGTTCTTTTGTGACTGAGTTACCTCGCTCGGGATGATATTTTCAAGTTCCATCCATTTGCCTGCAAATTTCATGAAGTCATTGTTTTTAATAGCTGAGTAGTACAATTAGGAATGATACCTCTCCCTTAAAAAAGAAAAAAGGGGGAATTTGTGGGGCAGTGATCAGTGACAGACAATCTGGCACCCGGTTGAGCACAGGCATAAAATCTGGGTGACCCAGTGGAACAATCCACAAGGGACCAGAAAACTTTATGTCAATGCTCCTGGGAGGCTTTTGGCTCTAGTTAAGGTCACATACTCCTCCTCCTCAGGTAGAGACATGGCCACACAGCCCCAAGCCATCCCCATTTTAATGAGACACCTAGAGGCTTAGCCATGCCCCTTCCCAGTTACTATATCTGTCTCACCTCTCCCAGAAAGACAGGGGTACAGTCCCGTGTCTAATCTCTCACTGAGGGCTTCCCAGTGCTTCCAGACAGTACTCATTCACCCAAGTCTAAGCAGCTAGCCTGCTGCCCTAAGCTGCTGAAATCTGGTCTTGGCAGGAACCTCAGCTGTGCTCTGGCTAGTCCGTCTGTGGCATCCTGTGGTGACTGCGGTGTCCCGGGCTAGAGAACCCACAGAGATGTCTGCCGTGCATTCCCCAGGAATGGCCCCCTCCCCCACCCACGGGCAGGGCCTGCAAAGGCTTCCCACAGCCCCCACCTGCCTGTCGGACTGTGTGGGAAAATTCATGGCCACTTCCTGTGTGTCTGCTGTCCCACCCAGAGCCACAGCGCCCCGGGACAGACATGTGGGGATTCATCCCACCAAGCCAGGCTTGTTCCAATGCATGTATTGTATAAGATCTTCACAGAATAAAACTAGACTTCAAATATATATATCCAGAAAGCTCACATATTCATGTAACATTATAGGACATTATAGAATTCACTGAAAATGAAGACACACCATACCCAAACTGATGGGACACAATAAAAGCCATATTAAGAGGAAAATCCATAGCACTAGGTGCAATCATAAAGAAATTGGAGATAACCCGTATAAGCAACTTAACAGCACACCTGAAAGCTCTAGAACAGAAAGAAGTGAATACACCTAATATGAGTAGAAGAAGCTGAAATCAACCAGGTAGAAACAAAGAGAATCATACAAAGATTCAACAAAACCAAGAGATGATTCTTTGAGAAAATCAACAAGGTAAATAAACCTTTAGCCAAACTAGCTAAAGGGCACAGAGACCATATCAAATTAAAAAAACATCAGAAATGGAAAGGAAGACATATCAACACAAACTGAGGAAGTTTAAAAAATCATCAGAACCTACTACAAAAGCCTATACTATATAAAACTGTAAAATCTACATGAAATATATGATTTTCTAGACAGATACCATGCACTAAGGTTAAATCAACATCAGGTAAACTATCTAAACATTCCCATAAAGTCTAAGGAAATGGAAATAGTCATCAAAAATCTCCCAACCAAAAAAAAAAAAAGTCCAGGACCAGACTGTTTTAGTTCAGAATTCTACCATATTTTCAAAGAAGAGCTAATACCAATACTCCTCAAACTATTCCCTAAAATAGAAACAGAAGGAACACTATCTAATTCATTCTCTGAAGTCACAGTTACTCTTATACCTAAACCACACAAAGACACAACAAAGAAAGAGAACTTCAGACTAATCTGGCTTGTGAATATAGATGCAAAAATACTCAATAAAATTCTCACACATTAAATCCAAGAACACATCAAAACCATCATTCACCAAGATCAAGTAGGCTTCATCCCAGAGATCAATATGTGAAAACCCATCAACTACATTAACAAACCCAATGAAAAAAGTCACATTATCATCGTACTAGATGCTGAAAAAAATCTTTGACAAAATACAGGACCCCTCATGTTAAAAATTTTGTAGAGCGTAGGAATTCATAGCACATACAGAAACACAATAGAAGAAATATATAGCAAACCAACAGCCAACATCAAATTAAGTGGATAGAAACTATAAGCAATCCCACTAAAATCTGGGACAAGACAAGGTTGCCTACTCTCTCTCTATGTATTCAGCATAGTACTAGACGTTCTTGCCAGAGCAATTAGGCTGCCACCGGTTCTAGCTGACCCCAGACCTTACATGGCATTTGTCTCCTCTCCCCAAAGCCTGGCCAAAAAGCCCCCTCTCTATCTATCCCCTCCTCTTCCTCCTGGGACCCAGAAATCCCATCTTTTTACCTTTGCCCATCAATTAGCTTCCGCCATCTTTATTGACACAACCAAGAACTAATTAGGGAAACAACACTTCCACCTATATCTCACCTTTTCTGTCCAATAAAAAACTCTTCTCCCAGATGTGAATTGAACAAAATCACAATTAAATAAATTACACAGTACAAGGCACAATGATATCCAGTCTAACAATTTGTCAATTTAGATAAAGTACTCTACTGCATTTCCTAATTGAAATTCTATCCCTGTATTATGTTTAGAATTTTAGCCTGTAACATCACTAGAAAACCATGTCATCCACTCTATAAACTCTATGTTCAGCAACTTTAGTTTGATTATGAGGCTAAAACCAGTCTTCAACTCCATCAGAAATCTGAGACTAAATATTACCTGAAAACATAGGAAGCACAAAACATAGCTTCCAAACTTAACCCAATGTAGAGACAGCTGACTATCTGGATAGTCTCCATTTTTCAGAATCCAAGAACATCTGTCTTTGGCCTTCTGGCCAAGGATCATCTATCTGACAGACTTATTATGCAGAAAATCGAAGGGCCACTGTTCCTTTCCCCACAAAGCCAGTAGTCAACTATTCTGCAAAATGTGTCCTTCTCTGTACAGTATTGTCTATAAGTGATATGGGCAACAAAGCAACTCTACCTGGAGGTAATGATCTTAATATCTTCTCTGAGTTGTGAAGGGGTACTGTTAGGAGCAGACATGTCTCTAGTCACATGATTTTTAATCATTAAATGTTTTAACTGTGGTATTCTGTGAACTTCTGAGGCTTTTGAAGACTATATATCTATGCTAAGTATATCTGAACTGTTATCCCTTAACTACTCTCAGCTATTTCTATTTGAAATATCTCAAAACACCCTTTTATAATTAACTCAGAGCCATGAGTTTGTTATTTGGCCCTTAACTTGTATTGCTCAATCAACTATAAACAGTTTGTAATAGCAGTTAGAAGGACTGGGTCTAAGTCTCATATATTTTTTTTTTGATACTTTATTTACATTTCAAATGTTTCCCCCTATCCAGGTCTCCCCTTTGCAACCTCCTCCCCTCCCCCTCCCCTGTCTCTATGAGGGTATTACCCCACTCAGCCACCCACCCACTCCCATCTTCCCTCCTTGGCATTTCCCTATACTGGGGCATCTAACACCCTCAGGCCCAAGGGCCTTTCCTCCCCCTGATGGCCAACAAGGCCCTCCTCTGCCACATATGTGGCCCAAACCATGGGTCCCTCCATGGGTATTCTTTGGTTGGTGGTCCAGTCTCCCGGAGCACTGGGGCTCAGACCAGTTGACACTGTTGCTCCCTCCATGGGGCTGCAGACTCCCTCAGCTCCTTCAGTCCCTTCTTAAACTCCTCCATCTGGGACCTCATGCTCAGTCCAATGGTTGCTGTGAAGTGAATCTTGGGTATTCCGAACTTTTGGGCTTATCAGTGAATACATACCATGCCCATTCTTTTGTGACTGAGTTACCTCACTCAGGATATTTTCAAGTTCCATTCATTTGCCTGCGAATTTCATGAAGTCATTGTTTTTAATAGCTGATTAGTACTCCATTGTGTAAATGTACCACATTTTCTGTATCCATTCCTCTGTTGAGGGACATATGGGTTGTTTTCAGCTTCTGGCTATTACAAATATGGCTGTTATGAACATAGTGGAGCATGTGCCTTTATTACATGTTGGAGTATCTTCTGGGTATATATGCCCAGGAGTGGAATAGCTGGGTCCTCAGGTAGTATTATGTTCATTTTTCTGAGGATCCGCCAAACTGATTTCCAGAGTGACTGTATCAGCTTGCAATCCCACCAGCAATGGAGGAGTGTTTCTCTTTCTCCACATCCTTGCCAGCATCTGCTGTCACCTGAGTTTTTGATCTTAGCCATTCTGACTGGTGTGAGGTGGAATCTCAGGGTTGTTTTGATTTGCATTTCTCTGGTAAAAGTTCTTTTATTGTTGAGAATAGTTTTTGCTCTCCTTGGTTTTTTGTTATTCCAAATGAATTTGAGAATTGCTCTTTCTAAATCTATGAAGAATTGAGTTGGAATTTTGATGGGGATTGCATTGAATCTGTAGATTGCTTTTTGCAAGATGGCCATTTTTACTATATTAATCCTGCCAATCCATGAGCATGGGAGGTCTTTCCATCTTCTGAGGTCTTCTTCGATTTCTTTCTTCAGAGACTTGAAATTCTTGTCATACAGATCTTTCACTTGTTTGGTTAAAGTCACACCAAGATACTTTATATTGTTTGTGACAATTGTGAAGGGTGTCATTTCCCTAATTTCTTTCTCAGCCTGTTTATCTTTCAAGTATAGGAAGGCTACTGATTTGTTGTGTTGAGTTAATTTTATATCCGGCCACTTTGCTGAAGTTGTTTATCAGCTGTAGCAGTTCTCTGGTGGAGTCACTTAAAGTATATGATCATATCATCTGCAAAGAGTGATATTTTGATTTCTTCCTTTCCAATTTGTATCCCTTTGACTTTCTTTTGTTGTCTAATTGCTCTAGCAGAACTTCAAGTACTATATTGAATAGATAGGGAGAGAGAGGGCAGCCTTGCCTAGTTCCTGATTTTAGTGGGAATGCTTCAAGTTTCTCCCCATTTAGTTTGATGTTGGCTACTGGTTTGCTGTATATTGCTTTTACTATGTTTAGGTATGGGTCTTGAATTCCTAATCTTTCCAAGACTTTTAACATGAAAGGGTGTTGAATTTTATTTTTTAAAAATAACATTTATTGCTTAAATGGTTTGATACAGAATAGCTTTCTTTTCACTCTGAATTTGGAAGTTCTATACAACTGAGTACAAAGAGAAAAAAAAAAGTACCAAAACCAAATTTGTGATTCTGTTCATGTGGCATAAACCAGTTTTGTATATACATGTAGCGGCGGTTTTTAAGTTACCTTTAGAAAAATATAAATTCTACAATTATTATTGTTTCCTGTTTAATGCATGGGCTGAAATCATTAAGAACAACTTTTTTTTCTGAAGAAAGAGAGAAGAGGAAAAAGACGAATGCAGGATGATCTGTCTGAAACCAGTATCTGATTCATGAAGTTTCTGCAGAGCTGCTTGGAAAACTGCCCCATGGGGCCTTCCTGGTTTCTCACCCAGGTATTTTATGTAGTGACTGAATATCAACATTGTGTCCATTAAAGAGAAAACAAAAAGAAAATCAAACCAAAACAAGAGAAAAATTACACCTCAATGTTTTCATAAGATTCATATATATAGCTGGGCAGTGGTGGCACATGCCTTTAGTCCCAGCACTTGGGAGGCAGAGACAGGCAGGCAGATTTCTGAGTTCGAAGCCAGTCTGGTCTACAGAGTGAGTTCCAGGACAGCCAGGGCTACACAGAGAAACCCTGACTTGGAAAACCAAAAAAGAAAAAAGTCCATATATATATATATATATATATATATATATATATATATATATATATA
>JAPYYD010002401.1:0-16452 GCA_028551405.1 Uromys caudimaculatus | reverse complement strand
TGTATGGCCATAGACTCAATGTTAGGCAAGAAAACATGGAAAGAACCAACATTAATCCCATGATTGGAGCTAAGATAAATTTGAAAGTTAACTGTATAATGACATATTTATTTAACTGAGACTACCCTTATCATTAATTGTATGGTTGAAAATAATATTATATATGTAAGGATTGAGCTAAAATTTATTGTGCGACTAATGTACTTTGCCATATTCTAATTTTCACAAAATATTAAATTCTACAATTTCACTTTGAAAAAGTGTGTTACTCCCATTTTATACATGAATATAAGAAGTCAGTTTATGAAATTAGTTCATGATTTGAGATTAGTCTTGTTTTAAGGTGTTTTATATTTGTACACAGTAAAGACCAATCATATTTCAACTGAAAATTCATATACTATATTACAATCATGGCTCCCCTCTCCCATCTCATCCTAGACACTCTTCAACTTTCAGCTCATCCAATTCCATCCCTTCTTTCTCACTTTCTCTAGAAAACAGGAAAAAAAAACAAACAGAAAGCACAACACACACACAAATACACACACACACACACACACACACAACTATAAAAACACAAGATTAGAGGTCATAAATTACAAGGAAAAGCCAGGAAGATTTATTGTAAAATGCCTAAAGAAATAATATTAGTCAAAAAACTAGGAAGCACTATACAATTCATTTTGTGCTGGCCATCTGCAACTGGATATAGGGCCTACTGTTAAGCGTGGTTTATATCCTAGTGAGACTCCATTGGACAAAACTAACTTTTGCATTGCAAGTGCTGATTGGTTGGAGGTAGCTTCTTGGTTAGCTATAGCAGCTCATGTCCACTTCTCCCTCTCAGCGCTGGGATCCATTTGGCTTGAACCTGTACAGGCTTATGGCATGCTGCCACAGTCTCTATGAGTGCCTGTGTATCAGTCGTGTTGTGTACTGAACACCCATTTCCTTGGTCTCAAAAACTTTCCTCCGGCTCTTAGAATCTCTCCACCTTCTTTTCCACATAGCCTGAGGGGAGGAGTTTGGTAAAGATATCCCATTCAGGAATGAATATTGTAAAGTCTCTCACTTTCTACACATTGTCCAAATGTGAGTCTCTGTTTTTGTTCCCATATACCACAGGAGAAAGCTTCTATGATGATGGCTGAGCAAGACATTGATCTATGTGTATAAACGAAATGTATTAGGAGTCATGTATTATCTTTTAGCAAGACAATAGTGTTCAGTTTTCCCTTAAGCCCATGACCTATCCAGTCTCAGGTTTTTAGCCACCTGACCAGAGTCAGGCATGGCTTCCTTCTCATAGAGTGGGCCTTAAATCCAATCAAAGTCATTGGTTTCTCCCGCAACCGTTGTACAAGTATTGCACAAGGGTATAATTCAGACAGTTCCTCATTGTAGATCACAGGCTTTGTAGCTGGGTTATTCTTTACTTTTCTCACCTGGTAGTATGCAAAGTACCTTCTCGTACCATGGAAAATAGTCAGTAGGGAGAAGGCTCTAGTTAGACACCACTCAAATAATCTGTGTTAAATAAGATATGTAGATCTTATCTTCTTAGCATCATTTTGTGGCATGCAACCATTAGTATTGACAATAGTTTAGGTTATTGAGACATTTTTCTTGGGGCTCATTAGAACGTTTAATTAATTATATGTAACCCATTTCTGGCACTAGAATTTTCATTTGCTCATAAAAGATGTCTAGTTTGGCCATTGTCTACTCTGTTATTTGGTAACTCTATCTAGAATTTTTCACTTATATATATAACTTTAAGAAATTTCTACAATAGTAGCTTTCTATGTGATCCTCAAATGGTCTTTACTGTTGGATGTTTCTTCTACTGCTGTGTTGCTTAAATCACGTTTCCCCTTCCTTGCCATTTAATTCTCCTCTTTCAGTCTCCCCACTGCTGCTCCATAACAGTATAATCTGTTTCCTATCCCTTGAGATATCCTCTACTTTCCCACAGACCCTTATGCGGTGCCTAATCTCTATGTTTAGGTAGGTTTTGTATGCTTATTGAAAGCTTAAAAGCTAACATACACACACATAAGAGATTACATACAATATTTTGGTTACCTCACTCAGGATAATTTTTTTTCTAGCTCCATCAATTTACCTGCAAATTTCATGATTTCAACTTTACACCTGAATATTGTTATACATATAAAAATATTACATTTTTTTATTATCTATTCATCTGCTGGTGAACATCCAGACTATTTTTCAATTTCTGGCTGTTATAAAGAGAGAAGTCATGAAAAGGATTGACCAAGTGTCTCTGTAGCAGAATGTCAAGTCCTACAGGTACATGCCCAAGAGGGGTATAGCTGGATCTTGAGGTAGATGCATCTCCAACTCCCTAAGGAAGCACTACAGAGATATCTATAATGGTTAATCACATTTGCACTGTCATCATAATGTCCTTCTTTTCCCATATCCTCAACAGCATGAGCTGTCGCTTGTTTTATTGACCTTAGCCATTCTAACTGGTGGAAGATAACTCCAAAGTAGTTTTGATATCCATTTACTTAATGACTAAGCATAGAAACATATCTCTAAGTGTTTCTTCTCAGCCTATTTGTTTCATTTTTTGACAATACTCATTTTAGTTCTATACCTCATTTTGAAGTTGGATATTTTCTTGATATCCAGATGTTTTGGTTCTTCATATAATTTTGATATTAGTCTTCTACTGGATGCATATTTGGTAAGGATCTTTATTCATTCTGCAGCCTACAATATGTTGAAAATGTTATCTTTCTTATAGTTTGTATTTCTGTCTTCTCTGTCAAAAGTCAGATGTCTATAGGTAGGTGGATTTATGTCTGGGTCTTCAATTTGATTCCATTGATATGTGCATCTGGTTTTATGCCAATACCATGATGATTTTATTACTATAGTTCTGTAGTACAATTTGAGACTAGGGGTTATGATACCTCCAGTAGTTCTTTTATTACTTTGGATTTTTTTAGCTATCATGATTACTTTTGTTTTTATATGAAGCTGAAAATTATCATTGCAATTTCTCCAAAGAACTGTGTTGGAATTTTGATGAAGATTGCCGTGAATCTGTATATTGCTTTTGGTGAGGTTGACATTTTAACTGTATTAATACTACTGATCCATAAGAAAGGGAGATTTTTGCATTTTCTAATATCTTATTCAATATTTTTCTTCAATGCCTTAAAGATTTTAACATACAATTCTTCATTGGTTTGGGTAGAGTTACTCCAAGATATTTTATTTTTGAGGCTATTGTGAAAGGTATTATTTCTCTATTTTCTTTTCTCAGACTGTGGTTTTTATACAGGAAGGTTACTGATTTCTGTGAATTTTTTTGTATCCTCTTACTTTGCTAAAAGTATTTATCCACCGTAGATGTTCCCTTGTGGTAGGGAAAACCATATCAGCTGTGAAGAAATACTCATAGATTCTAAGAAGTTTCCACTGCATTGATTTCTGTATCACACACCAAATGCCTACCAGTTCCAGTTGTTTTTCTCAAATCTCTCTCTACCTTACCTATTTCCCCTCTTTCCCATTATGACCTACCTTAAATTCACCTGCAAAGTCTACTCTATTTCCTCTTCCCAGGAGATCCATGTTCCCTCCCTTGAGCTCTTCTTGTTACTTAGCTTCTATGCTTCTGTGGGTTGTAATATGTTTATCCTTTATTTAAGAGCTAATGATCATTTATAAGTTAATACATATCATGTTTGTCTGTCTTGGTCTTGGTTAGCTAACTCAGGATGATTTTTTTAAATTCCATCCATTTGCTTGCAATTTTCATAATACCATTGTGTTTAACAACAGAGTAATACTCAGTTATATAAATGTACCAGTTTTTCTTTAACCACTCTTCACTTGTGGAATCTCTAGTTTGTTTCCAGTCTCTGGATATTATAAATAAAGCAGCTATGAAGATAGTTCAGAAAGTGTCCTTGTGGTAGGATAGAGAATCCTTTTGTGTATATACCCAGGAGTGGTATAGTTAGGTTCTTGAGATAGATTGATTCCCAATATTCTGAGGTACCTCCATATTGCTGTCCATAGTGGCTATAAAAGTTTGCTCTCCTACCAACAACTAAAGAATATTCCCCTTTCTCCACATACTCACCTGCATGACCTGTCATTTATGGTTTTGATCTTAAGCTTTCTGACAGATGTATTATGGACACTCAAAGTCATTTTGATTTCCATTTCTTTAATGGCTAAAGATTTTGAACATTTCTTTAATGGTTTTTCACTCATCTGAGTTTTCTCTGTTAATTCTCGATTTAGATTTACAGTCATTTTAAGTGAGTTATTTGGTTTGTTGATGTCTAGTTTCTTGAATTGGGCATATATTCTGGATATTAGCCCTCTGTCAGATGTGGAATTGGTGAAAACCTTTTCTCTTTCTGTAGACTGCTTTTTTTTTTTCTTCTATTGATGGTGGTTTTTGCCTTACAGAAGCCTTTCAGTTTCATGATGTCCCATTTATTCATTGTTGCTCTTAGTGCTTGAGCTATCAGTGTTCTGTTTAGGCAACTGTCTCCTGTGCCAGTACATTCTATTCAATCAGGTTCAGTGTGTTTGATTTTATGTTGAGGTCTTTGATCCCCTTGGACGGGGATTTTATGCAAGTGAAAAATATGTATCTATTTGCATTCTTCTACATGCAAACATCCAAGTAGACTAGCACCATTGTTGAAGATGCTTTCTTTTTACCAGTGTGTATTTCTGGCTTTTTTAAAATCAAATATCAAGTTTCTATAGGCATGTTGATTTACATCTGGGTCTTCAATTTGATTCAGTTGATCACCCTGTTTGTTTTTATGCCAATTACATGTGAATTTTATTACTGTAACTCTGTAGTATATCCTAAAATTGGGGGTGATAATGCTCTTTTATTGTATTGTATTTTACTGCTTTATTGTATTTTTGTTGTTGTTGTTCTTCCACATGAAATTGAATATTGATCAAGGTCTATAAAGAATTGTGTGGGGATTTTGATGGAGATTCCATAAAATATGTACACTGGTTTTTGGTAGGATGGCCATTTTTATAATGTTAATTCTATCAATCCATGAACACAGGTGATATTTTTCATCTTCTGATATGTATTTCAAAGACTTAAAATTTTTGTCAATCAAGTCTTTTACTTGCTTTGCTACAGTTACCCCAAAATATTTTATATTGTTTGTGGATATTATGAAGGGCATCATTTCCCTGAATTCTTCCTCTGTCTGTTTGTCATTAGTATATAGGAGGGCTACTGATTTTTAATTTTTATTTATTTTTTTAGTAAATTTAGTATCCAACTACTTTGATGAAGATGTTTATTCAGCTGCAGGAGTTCCCTGGTAGAATGTATAGTGGTACTTATATACGCCATCATATCATCTGTAACTGGTTATATTTTGACTTTTTCCTTTCCAGTTTATAGCTCCTTGATTTTCTCCAGTTCTTTGATTGCTCAAGTACTACATTGAGAAGCTATGGAGAGAGTGGACAGCCTTGTCTTGTTCCAGCTTTCAGTGAAATTACTTTGAGTTTTTCTCCATTTTAATTTTTGTTGACTATAGATTTGTTGTAAATTGCCTTGTAGTCTTAATCTTTCCAGGAATATAATTTTGAGGGGGTGTTGAATTTTGACAGAGACTTTTTAGCATCTAATGATAAGGTCCTGTGTTTTGTTTTGTTTTTCATTCAGTTTTTTTTTATGTTGAATTACATACTGATTTGCAGTAATCCTTCATCTCTGGGATAAAGCCTATTTGATCATGGTAGATGATCTTTTTGATATGATATTGGATTCAGATTTTTGAGTATTTTCCATCTATGTTCATAAGGAAAATTGGTATATTATTCTTTCCATTTTTGAATCTTTGTATGATTTGGGTATCAGGATTACTGTGTCCTCATAGAATAAATGTCACCATGTTCCTTTTATTTGTATTTTGTGAAATAATGTGAGGAGTGTTGATGTAAGCTCTTCTTTAATATCTAGTAGGATTCTGTGCTAAAACTCTCTGGCACTGGGTTTTTCTCAATAGATGTTTGTATACATAATCATCTTTTTATATGTACATATTTGTTTTTAAGTTGAGAGCTTTATACTACTGAAAAAATACCATCAACAGCATTTGTCACTCCTCAAATGTAATTCTTTATACAACTACCATTTTTCTCTTGTATTTACTACATTCCTCTAGAATTTAGCATTTTATTAACTTTTGTTTTTTATATCTATAATTTATCAGCTGCTTATAAAAAGATGATATGTATTGCTAATCTATACAAATGGAATTACACATTGCTCTTCCAGTTTCTATCTATATAACAGTGGTCAGGGAGATTCTGGAGTCAGTACACCATTAATGTAGATGGGTATATCTTTATGATTTTGTATCATGAGACAGGCACAACATCTGCTCTCAAATATTCTAGTCACATAAAAATATACAATGATCTAACTGAAATTGGTGAGTAATGTCTTAGATAACTGATCAAAAATATTCAAGAGAGCCTGACTTCAATACAAAGTAGCTTCTTTTTCCTTCAGGGGATTTTAAAGAAAAGAGAAGCTGTTTTGTAGCTGAAAATGAGGACCATAAACTATCATTAACATAGTAACTGCATAACATTTTAAAGGATTTAAACTAAATTAGAGACAACAGAAATTGCATAATGGGCAAAAACCCTTGCTGTGCAAGCATGAAGATCTGCATTCAGATCTCCAGACCTCACATCCAGGTCCCCAGATCTCACATTCAGGTCTCCAGACCATTCATTCAGGTCTCCAGATCTGACATCCAGGTCTCCAGATCTCACATCCAGGTCTCCAGATCTCACATTCAGGTCTCCAGATCTGACATCCAGGTTTCCAGATCTCACATCCAGGTCTCCAGATCTCACATTCAGGTCTCCAGATCTTACATTCAGGTCTCCAGATCTCACATTCAGGTCTCCAGGTCTCACAGAGAGCCAAGTATGGTAGCATGGATTTCCGACAGTGGGAGGGGAGGGGAAGACTGGAGAATCACTGGAAGCTCCTCAATAAAAAAAAATTGGCATATGTAGCTGGAGCAATTGAACTTGCTTTAAACAAGGTTAAAAGGTAAGGACCAGAGTCTGACTAGCACAAGCAAATATGGTTGACATGTTTACACACACACACACACACACACACACACACACACACACACACACACACACACATATACACACACACAACGAGTAAGAGTGAATTTTATAATACTAAATTGATTGACCAATGAAATAAAAATAAAATATTGGAACATACATAAAAAAGCCACATTACAGACAGTTTTTATCTGAGATAAAACTATAGTTGAATCATACCAATGCAAAATATATTGAAAAATTTGGTGGCATTAAATGAGATTACTGTTATTTCCAAACATGTCATACTTGTTATTTATTTTTATTTATTTATTTATTTATTTATTTATTTATTTATTTATATGTACTTTATGCATTAATGTTTTGTTAATTTTTTGAGAATTATGTACAATTATGTTTTTATTAGTCTTCAAACTCCTTACTTAACCATCCACATTTCTTAACTTGTAATCTCTTTTTTCCCCTACTAATCATGTCTAATCTGTACTGCCTGAGTACTCTTGGATGTGTGCCTATCAATTGGAGATTGGTTGGTATACCAGAAGCCAAATCCTTTGAAAATACTGACTCTTCCTCTCCAGGCAACTAAAAATTTCCAATAGCTCCTTGGCAAGGGGTAGGACATCATGCCCACGTTCCTCTACCAAGATGGGATTTAGTGTGTCTGAAGTTTCATTGGCCTGTGTATGCTGTCACCATCACTGATTTCACGCACTCAGTTAATGTTTCTGAAGAACACTGGGTTGCTGATGTTTTGGATTTTTTTAAATTCATTCAATATCTCTGGCTTATATAGACTTTCAGTCTCCTCTTCTGCAATGATCTCTTAACTTTGGCAATAGAGAAGGCAGAATAGATGATCCATTTAGAGTTGAGTTCATATTGCATCTCTGTGTTAATCACAATCTACTACAAACAGAAACATCTGTGATAAGGACTGAGAGATGTATTAATCTATGACTATAATAATAAGTCATTAGGAGTTAGTTTAATATTGTACACATTTATCAGAGTTGCAGTAGTAAGTTCCCCCCTATGGCCTATAACCTGTCTATCCACAGATTCTTGATCCAACAATGGGATTAGGTATAAATTTCGTCTTGGGTAATGGGGCTTAAATCCAATAAGAATGTGATTGTTTAACCCATAATGCTCAAATCTCTATTGCAATAATAGTCACTTCTTGCCAGCTCAGTGGCTATTGTAATTCACAAGGTTCACAGTTGAGCAAGAATGGTAATTATATTTCTCTTTGGTGGTATACAAAGGTACTCCCCATCTTATAGCAACTAGGAAGTAGGGATAAAACTTCTAGCTCAGTATCATTATAACATTTGCAAGAAAGCAAGGATTTATTTATTTATTTATTTATTTATTCATTTATTTATTATTTACTGTTTGACAGTTTTATTCATTTACCTCATGTATTTCCTTCCTTCACCCCTTCATGAGCTTACTTGAATCCATTTTCTAAACACATTTCCCTCCTAACTTTATATCTTCAATCTTTTGTGCAATCCAATGAGCTTAATTAGTGCTTCTTGATGAGAATTTCAGGGAGATTATATACTAGAGCAAGGGTAAATGACTAACAGATATTAAAGAAAATAATGCCACCTTCCTCAATGACCAATTACTGCCAGTATGTCCTTAGAGAGGAATGGAATTTTATTTGCTAATTCCCCCATCATATGACTTGTTCATGAACTCAATCTTGTGCTGGTCTGGTGCAGATGAATACATTGAGATATCCATGTTACCAAAATACAGTTAAAAAATAAAATAAGTCCTCTAGAGTATTAACACATTTTTTTTATCATTACATACATGTATTAATTGTTATTAAAATGTATAATGGTCAAAATTTTTCTCATGCTTTTATAGGCCACATTATTTGAAACCATAGGTCTCATGAAATATGAAAAAGTATTTTCAACTATGACAGCATTTTACATTACACAAGCAGTTTCAGATGAAAACATTACAGTGATTGACACAGACTTCAGTGACATCCCTGTTCATCTGTACTTGCCAAAGAGAAAGTCTGAAAGAAAGAGACCAGCTGTGATTTTCATTCATGGTGGTGTCTTTGTCTGTGGAAGTTACAGTAAGTGTATTTCTGATGTGTGGATTGTTCATATATTTATATTCAAATAAGTGCTGTGTATTGACAGAGTTGTGTCAACATAATATTGACTTGGGTAATATGTACTTCTTAGCAGAGATACATTAAAATATATGGGTCATGGCTCACATATATTTCTTCATTTACAGCTTGGTAATAAAACAATCATGTAGAAATAAGATTGTTTCATGAGGAAATGTTACTTTTAAATAAACACATGGATAGCCTAGACTTGGAAGTGTAAATGATAAACTTGGGATTCAGATTAAAATAACCTAATCAAATTGTATGAAACACCAACAGGAACCACAAGCATTACCTGTTAAATCTGAAATATAATGTTGTCATACTGTAGTTCACATTTGCTCAAGTTGTAGATTGTGATATAACAATAATATTTGAGGCTTAGAAATCAAAGCATAACTTGGTATTAAAATGATAAAAATGAAATAAACCAATAAACCTGAGTAATGAGTTCCTGGATTAAATGTCTGTATTCATATCAGGAGGTGAGTGTAGTGGCTACAACATACACACACAGACACGAAAGAGAGAGAGAGAGAGAGAGAGAGATGGAGGGAAGGAGGTAGAGAAAGAGAGAAAGAGAGACAGAGAGACAGAGACAGAGACAGAAAGAAGCGAAGAGGGATAGAGAGAATTTTGGACTTGATGACTTATGGACTTACTACACAGAAAAGTGTTAGGCTGTCGTACTGTGTACTTAACATATGTAACAAGTAATAGCACTCTTGTCCTCAATGAATCTGTAGCTTAATCATAATATCCAGTATTTTCTCTTCATAGTCTGTAATATTTCAAGTTAAGCAAAAGGGCCACTGTGCAAAGCCAACTGAGTGAGCATGTTTCAGAAAGGTATTTCAGGTACTTCCCCTGAGTAGGTACCTTTTCAGATAGGCATTATCATCATGTGTTAGTGGTGAAAAAACAAATAGATTAAGAAATGTTTTCAAAGTCCTACAGTTAGAAAGGAGAGAAAGCAACAGCCTATAAGCAGAAACCAGAGCATTAAGGCTCCTGCTGAGCAGCCCATGCAGTGAGGCCCTCTGTTTTGCTCCAGTGACATTTCTAAACTGCCATCCTGTTTCCAACCTTACCTGCTCTTCTGGGACATAAGTGCATGTTTGTTATCTCCCAGTCCACCTAACTCCTGGACTGTCTACACTGTCGGAAACTTACTGGCATCTTACTAGTCCCTTCTTCATTACACTCTACTTACATTCTTGGATAAGATATGTTTATATTTTGATCAAGATGAGTCTCTACTTTACTAGGAATTATATTTCCTTCCAGTTCATCACCTGATTTGTATTTCTTCTACCTGCAGTTGTACCCCCTTTGTTGATTCCTAAGTATCCAGTCTTTTTCTGCCCTGATCTCTTTCAGCCCCTGGTCATTCTTTCTAATTATTATCTTATCATTCTTTATTTTCTGAGACTTGTTTCCATGTTTGTCGCTTTCTTGCCTTTTGATTCCTTCTTAGAGCAGAGTAATCTGAGAGGAACCACTGCTCTTTACTACACTGTTAGCTTCTATGAAAGAAATTTCTGTGTCCTTCCTTTTTCCTCCTTTTATCCCTTCATTTGCAAGTGAAACACTAAAATAAGAGAAAAGCTAAAAATGTGCTGAAATAAGTTAATTGTTTATACTTTACAAATATTAATATTCCCCACATTCTAGTATTTTATTCATTAGTTGTTGATTCCACATTTTCCTATACTTTGCTCTTTATTTGTTTCCAGTCTGCCCCCATACCCTTCCTGTTTATTTGGGGTGTTTGCCATCTCTCATTGTTGCTGGACTTAAGATCAATCAATTCTGCTGCAGACTTGTCTGCATACCTGGTCATTAATGTATCGTGTGAATTTCTTAACAGATATCATCATATTACTTTCTCAAGGAGTAAACAGAGAAATAAATAAATCTACCAAGAACACAAGAAAGGCAAACATTCCTCGGTAGTGACCACTGTGCTCTACATTACAGTCTCCTACACCTTATGAAATGTCCTGGGCACAGAATTCTGAGCATCTTCTTGTTCCTGTCCACACTTGGTAGCTTATCACTTAGATGGCATGCTCATCTTCATTCCTTAATTCAAATGGCTCATCGCCATTGCTTCCTTTCTGGTACCTTCTTTCTCACCTTCTATGACTTGAAAATATAGCTACATGAATTACTGATAAACATTTGAGAAATATTGACTACTTAGCGATAAACTTTTTATTGAATATTGAAGTATAGATCTTTCATTCCTATTTTCATAATTTTGTCAACTTTCTGCCTCTATTCTAAGTTTACATTTCAGCTATATATTTCTCTAAACTTCAAATATTCTTATAAACATTTTTTTCTCACTAAAAATATTTTAATTTTCTCTAATTTATTTCCTTATGGTTATTATGTTTTTATGTCAAACATGATGGATGGCAATTTATACATTTTATGTAAATTAATATGTATTGCTATCTAATAGGATGTTGAAATTGCTACCTATGAAGTTTAGTAAAGCATTTTCCTTTGTTCTCCTTATAATTCTTTTAAGTTGATTATAAGTCTATTTCATCCAAAGTTAACTTTTTTAAAGAACTACAAATATAAGACCATACTATTACTTGATTTTAGAAAAATTAAATGTCTTTTCTATACATAAAGGTAATATGAAGTTTACTTCTAAGTTTATTAAATATGCATAGCATTATGCAAAAATGTAAGCCTTTGGCAAAGGAAAAATTCATTTGTTTTAATTAAAATAAAAGTGTATCTTTCTTGAAGTAAGTTGATGTCCCTTCATTGAAAAATTCCTTTTTAAACAACCTATGATAAATATCTTTCTTTGTGAAAGTTGTAACACTAGCCACAGTGCTTTTTTCAACTTAATTCCATATTTCTCAATTCTTTTAGCAAGAGTTTTTATGGAATATGGTGGTAATGAGTTGCAAACAATTTATTTTTTATTTCCTTAATGCCAACAGAGTATTACTTTATATAATAACAAAAGTGGGAATTATCGGGTTTCCTCAATTAACCACAATACACATTTCTAGCACATTCATAGATATTTGTGGGTTTCCATTGTTTTTCTATTTACAGTGCACCAATTTATATTTATTTCATTCGTTTCAGAGATAAAAGCTCATGACAACATGAACAGACTCACGTCGAACAAGCTTGGTGCTGTTGTTGTAGGAATTGAGTAAGAGAATAATAATACATTTTACCATACCCTGGACCCTCACAACATAGCTTTGACTTTCTCAGAGCTTGTCACCTAGCCATCCAATAGCTATATCCTGAAGGGTCTTGTAATATAATTTTGTTCCTAGAATTTTTATATCAATGTGTCCTCAAAGGCATTAGTATCTGCTGTGATTTTTTGCCATTCTATATACAACAAGTATAAGGTCAGAGGCATAAGCATCTTTGTTTTCACAGCTATGACATATGTAGAAGTATGAATTCCAATTTTATAAGTAGCTAACTTTATCTGCAGGCAACATACTTAAAAAACTTTCTCATTATATTCCTGGGATGTTGGGTTTTGAACCTGGTTATAAAACAGTGTAAAATTACTGTTGTTCTTGGTTGCAGGGTTTTTTCAGGTGAAAATGTTAGGAAATTTTGAATATTTTAAGACATTATCATAACAATATCTTATTATCTAATAACTTTTACCAACATTTCCAATAACATACAAAAATATGAGTAAGTTCTTTTTACTTTATGAGCAACAGTTTCTTCTGTACTACTAAAAATCTCATTAGATGGATAAAGAGTTTGCTATACATTTTGCCAATTCCATAGTGCATGGTGTAGAAATAGACTTTACAGAATTACAAACCTCAGACAAAATCACTGTAAGGAATTTCATAGGTGATAGTATATTAAGAGGCTGGTAGAGCCCACTAGAGAATTCAGTTCTGTCCTGCTCATAGTTACTTGTTAATGGAACCAGAAAAAAAGCTTAGGTTTTGTGAAAAATATCAATTATAACAGTAAGAATTAAGCCAGGCAGTGGTGGTGCACGCCTTTAATCCCAGCACTTGGGAGGCAGAGGCAGGTGGATTTCTGAGTTCGAGGCCAGCCTGGTCTACAGAGTGAGTTCCAGGACAGCCAGGACTGCACAGAGAAACCCTGTCTTGAAAAAAAAAACAAAAAACAAAAAACAAAAAACAAAACAAAACAAAAAAAAACGAAAAAAGAATTAAGTGTCTTTCATGCAATACTTTTAGCAAAATTTAACACATTATTATCTTAAATAAGCCTATTTAGTGGTATAATATATTGTACACTGTTTAGCAATTCTACATGATTTTATGTACTTGCTGTTCTTTACCTTGGAGAATATCGATATTTGAAGTCATTTTGCTAGTTTTCAAACATTTAAGACAAAGTAAAATATAAACATGTACAAGGATCATACAATGGACACTGTTTAATATGAGTATGTGAATTATTCACTAATTCTAGCAGATATTAAGATGATAAAATTAAAAATGTGAACTCCATTGAGGTGTACTCCAAAGACAGAACACACACAACTAAGAATAAAAAGATATAGTAGTACTTAGTCTAATGAAAAAATTCAAAATTTGAGTAAGATTTTTGAATACTTAAAATATGCACATTTCATGACTATATTGATTTATATTCGAATCTTCAATGTAACGTATGAAATTCTACATTTTTGTTGAGCATGTACATACATACATTTATCATTAAAGCCATCTGTCAATAATTTACTCTCATATTTTCTGCATTTAACGTTTCTCCGTATTCCTGTCAATGATTGTGAATTGTGTACACTGAGGGCCACTGACATATGCTGATATCACAGGGTGAACACAATTTCTGTCTCACTCATGTCCCTACAACCAATGTCTGAAACTCTTAGCTAGAATCTACTTCTCACTTTAAGACAGACATTACTAGTGAGCTCTAGTTAATTGGTGAGAATTAGGTTTCAAAGTAGGGCCAACATGTCAATCAGTGTATCTGTTGGTGAGAGTGAGATATTTCCCTGCATAACTTTAACAAGGGTTTTCTTGTGGTTTTGCTTGATTTACCTCTAAAGCTACAGGCTTGCTCCTAAGTATCCATTCCCAACTGCCCTTGAAGACTGTGTTTCTGTGATCAAGTTCTTTCTCCAGGATAAAGTTCTTGCTAAATACAGAGTGGATCCTACTTGCATATGCATTATGGGAGACAGTGCTGGGGGTACCTTGACAGCAACAGTGACTCAACTGGTTTGTTGCATGTATTATATACATTTTAATCCTATCTCAAAAGAAGCTAAGTTTTAGGTGAGCTTGCATTACTTTTCTACTATTATATGTGAAATTTAAATTAAACAAATACAATTATCCATTTTGTATATTACTTTAGATGTGGTTTTCTTGTCTACTGCTAGGGAAGGCTTTTACAGTCTTACATTTTTAGAGCTTGGGGGGAGGTTCTGGGCATTGACTCCAAGGCAGTATGCTAGCCGAGCATATAGGCTACCACAGGACTATGCAAACTTCACTTTTAAACTTAAACTGCTTCAAAATGGGCTTTTGATAAGATTCCCTGAATTGCTCTTTAGTTTCTGCTGGCCTTGAACTTGTGAGCCTCCTGCCCAAACAACTCAAGAACCAGGTATTAGGAAACTGTCATGACTCTGGCTCACCCTGCCAATGTTATGGAAAAATGCAACATTATGAACTACTCTCTTCATTATAATAATGGTTTTTCACTTCATGATTAATTGAGTTTCTATAGATAAAATATAAAAACATCAATATTTTTGTATCACTATCATTGATGACTACATTAGTTACCTTTTTCCTAAATATTTGAGAAGAAGCACTTAAAGGAAAGAGGAGATTTTAACAAGCCCTAGTTTGAAACATTCAATGCTAATGTCAGGGAAGGCATAGCAGTGGGAGCCACTTATGGCTGTGGCTGTGACGTATTGTACAGAGTATAAAGCCATCTTCTGATTCTCTTGTAAAGGTGACACCCTTCCCTCAAAGTCCAGGTTGATGTCACAAAAGGCTATCACATGTGAAAAGATTGTGAGAAGCAGAGATGTGACCACCAAGTCTCCTTCCTGTGCTTCAAGGTTCAGATGTTTTAGGCCAGGTTAGACCCTGTGACCCATCTGACTTGCCAAGATTAAGACATGCATTGCTGTTCCCCATCAGCTGTTCAGTGTCCTAGATAAATATCAACACTGCCCACTATTCAGCAACTGTCCTCTTTGGTGAAAAGAGACCTTTACCTGGTCACCAGAGACTCTACAGGTAACTTGGCATAGGATATTCTGAAATCATTTTGCTGTGCTAAGATTCAAATTCAGGAGTTTATAATAAATGATACTGATAACACTGAATATTTGTGATGGCTTTTATTTGAAAAGTTTCTTATAATAAGGTTTAAAATAACGTTTAAAATTGATGACTTAGAGGTACAGACAGTATTTTCACCATGAAATTTTTCTAGTTTTAGTACAGTGAGTATTAGAAGAAGGAATCTAGTTGTTCAGAACAGCACAGGACGAGTGAAATTTGAAGCCCAGACCCTCTCCCCAATGGGTAGTGCATCATGGCATTTACTGTGGACTATTTTGATTTAGAGCATGTGGAACTTTCAACTACTACCTAAGAACTATTGTTTTTCCCCTTTTTCCACGTTAAGTATGATAGTTTCTATTTAGTGTGTGTGTGTGTGTGTGTGTGTGTGTGTGTGTGTGTGTGTGTGTGTTTACACATGGGTTTATAGTATACACATTTAACAATGTGTGTACTTGTCTGTGCAAGTTCACATGTATGCTTAGGCACATAGATTCCAGAGTCTGACACTGGGTATCTTCCCCTCTATTTCTCTACCTCATTTTTGAAACTGGGTCTTTTACGGGGCCTGAGATCTTTGAGCCAGCTAGATTTGCTGTACACTTAACTTCAGGATTCCCCTAGAGTTCACCCTACCCACACAGTGCTGACAGAACAGGGATATGTAACTATGCCCAGCTTTCTATATTCTGGCCATCTGTGCTGAGCTCAACAAACTTGTATCAACAAATAATTTACTGACTGAGCCATCTCCATGTACTCCACATCGGATTGTACTAATTTCTCATTCATTTTCTTTTTTATTTCAATATGAAATTAGAAGGTTAAACTACCTTA
>JAPYYD010002398.1:0-16516 GCA_028551405.1 Uromys caudimaculatus | reverse complement strand
AACATTTCTAATCAAACTATTAATCAGTTCCTGTTACAGGATTACCAGCCGCTGCCCACAGAAGACCTGCTGTCCAAAGAGAAACCTGATGCAAACATTTACCAGGTGGACCTCGATGGTGAAAATTAGCTACACTCCAAAATTAACAACGCCCCTACACAGCAGGAAGCAGTTTAAGAGACACGATGCCCTGATTCCCTTTTCACCATCGGCTTCCCCCCTCCCTTTTTTCCTCCTTTTTATAATAATAATAAGGGAGTGGGGCAGTGGTGGCGCACGCCTTTAATCCCAGCACTTGGGAGGCAGAGGCAGGTGGATTTCTGAGTTTGAGGTCAGCCTGGTCTACAGAGTGAGTTCCAGGACAGCCAGGGCTACACAGAGAAACCCTGTCTCGAAAAACCAAAAAAAAAAAAAAAAAAATTATAATAATAATAAGGGAGTTATGTTGGCATCAGGAGCGCCAAACCGATGATGTCGCACGCAGGTGACGTCACCCAGGCGACAGTGTGACCCGCCTACCTGTTGCTAAGGCAACAGCCACCATATTCCCAGAATTCACCTTGACCCACCACCCACCTTTACCTGTGGCTACGTCATGCCACGTCACTTTCCTTATATATACGGAAGACTTCTCTCTCTTCCTCTTTTTTCCCCTTCTTCCCTTCTCTCTCCTCGCTGCTACCTTGTCCCCTCTCCCAATAAACCCCTCACGTGGAACTGTTTGGCTTGGTGTGGTTTTGGAACGTGCGGCCGTCTCCGCCACAGCACATACCAGACTCGTATCAGCAATTATTTATACAACAATACCCGTACCCTACTGGGTTCTCCTACAACAATTAGTGGTTGAGAAAATGCCCCATTGACATGCCCACAGGTTAATCTGACTTAGGCAAGTCTTAAATTGAGATTTCCTCTTTCCATTTGTATAGAGTTGACAACAAAGATTAGGTAACACAAGTCCATTCCAAATGCATCATTGTTAGGCCATAATATTCCTTTCTTGTTTGTCCCCAAGATGTCATAAATACTAAAATATTAAATACAACACAACTTTAGAAGTCCCAGTCTTTAAAAATTCCAACCCTCTAAGTCTCTTTAAAATATCCAAAGTCAGGTTTAATAGATACCCCACACAAGCAAATATCATAGGCTACTCAGAATGCTATTGGTTATCTTTGACAAACTAACAGTAAGACTATATTACTGAAGATAACACATATTTATGTAATTTAACATGGAAAAACTCAGTTGATACACAACTAGATGTTTCACATCTAATTACTAGCATTTATATATTTGATGCTTAGTCACAAGGGAGTAGAACTATTTAAAAGGATTAGAGTGAAGAGGTCAGCTCAGGAACTTTGGAAAATTCCACCAAACCCCTAAGCACATGGGCACCCCTCCCCTCCTGGAAGAAACAGGTTAGAGAGCACGTAGGCTGGAAGGGAGGGGCTGATTAAGCCCCCACTACCTCATTCCCTAAAGACCAATCAGTTTAAAAGTCACGCTGTTCTGCCAATCACATTGCGCCTAATGGCTGCTGCTCTAAAAACTATAAAAGCTCAATGAACGGGCTACACAGGGTCGTTCTCTCCCTAATGGCTGCTGCTCTAAAAACTATAAAAGCTCAATGAACGGGCTACACAGGGTCGTTCTCTCCCTCCTTGGTGTGCAGGGTGACCCCAGCATGCTGGAACAATAAATTCCTCTTGCTTTTTGCATCGATCCCCGACTCCATGGTATTCACTCAGGGTCTCCAGTAAGCTAAGGCTTCCAGAGTCTTACAAGATGCCTTGTTGGAGATAGCATGTCACTGGGAAGGGGCTTTGAGGCTTTAAAAGCCTCTGTAAGGTCTAGTCTGTCTTCTTCTCTCACTGCCCACCTAGGATGTAGCTGTCAATTACTGCTCCAGCACCTGCCTGCATGCTGTCATTCTACCACTATGAGGATAATGAACTAAACCTCTGAATCTGTAAGCAAGTCCCCAATTAAATGCTTCCTATCAGAAGAGTTGCCTTGGTCATAGTGTGTGTCTCTCTCTCTTTTTAAAGATGTATTTATTTATTTTTATGTATATGAGTACACTGTAGCTGTCTTCAGACATACCAGAAGAGGGCATCAGATCACATTGTAGATGGTTGCTGGGAATTGAACTCAGGACCTTTGGAAGAACAGTCAGTGCTCTTAACCACTGAGCCATCTCTCCAGTCTAGTCATAGTGTCTCTTAACAGCAGTGGAGCAGTGACTAAGACAGTACCTAGGTTTTATGGCTATGTGGACTATAGTACACATATTAAAGGCTTTAGAGCTAGTATTCACATGTAAGAGAACACATAGAAACATACATATCTGTCTTTGGGCATCTGAGTTACTTCTTTCTGAATGGTTTTGTCCTAGATCTATCCATTGGTCTTCTCATTTTTATAATTTTAATAGCTTATTGATTCCATTGTATACCTGTACCACATGTTCAGTATCCACTAATCAGTTGATAGATATCTAAGCTGTTTTCAATCCCTGGTTATTATGAACACAGGAACAATGAGCATGGATGAGCAAGTATCTCCATAGTAGCCTGTAGAGTGTTTGCATACTCAGGAGTGACATATCTGCATCTTCAGGTGAGAAGGCTAAGCTGATTCCATGACAGGCTTCAAATAGGTAGTTAAGGAGACTAGGCCTAAATCTCTGTTTCCAAGAAGTGGGCAATTCCAGGCAAGTCCAGGCCTCAGAAGCTGCCCCACCACATGGCCTGAGGCAAGGACAATGGGTCAACAGCAGTTTTCAGACTTCCTCAGCTACCTCCCCAGCAAGTTCCCAGCCCCCACACCCAGGTAATGGAATGTCTGTAGAGGTGGACCCAACAGACTAGCATAGATCACCTACCCCAGAATTCCCTAATGTGCTTTAAATCAGGTCTGTGAGTTTACTTGGCTGTCTATCTTGGTAATGGGGAGACGCCCAGCATGCTGGACTTCTGCAGAATAAAACACTCATTGCGTTTACATACTATTTGAGTCCATGGTGTCATTCTTTAGTGAATCATAGACCCTTACATGAGGAGAAATTTTTTCATCTTTTTTTCATTTATTTATTTATTTATTTATTTATTTATTTATTTATTTACACTACATCTTGATCACAACCCCCTCTGTTGGATCAAATGGCATGGTGGAGTGAAGTCCTGCGTGTCCACCTTGGGCGCTCATGGCCCCTGGGAGAGGCAGGATGCGTGGGCAGTTTGACCATGCGTACCCCCACGGGCTGCTAGGCTTGTGTCAGGCTGTGAGAAGCCTCAGGGAAAAAACACAGCCCAGGGGGTAGGGGAGGCAGCCAAGAGCCCTGGGGATCATAGGGAACCGGCTCCGTTGGGTTTCCATGCTCTTGGGCAACACAGATGCCATGGATGCAGCAGAAGAGCTGAGAACGAAGTGGGAGCCCGCATATGGGGTTGTGAAAGGGGAGAAGCTGCGAAGGGGAAGAGCGCTGTTAGATCCTGCAGGGAGACTGTGTGTGGTTCGCAGCTTGGGTGCCAGCTAGCTGCTTTGGTTGGGTGGATGGCTGCCATGGCTGAGAACACTAGGACACCTTTGGCGGGAGGCTAGATGGTGACTCGTTTGGCGAAGGCCAGTTCCATTGTTTCCCACGGCGGATGAGGAGAGACAGTCAGGGTTTCAGAACATTTATTGGCATGGCATGGCAGAGAGTGGCGTGGGTGAGACTGTACCACCACACACCCCAACCTCAGGGAACGGCAATGTTGAAATAGTAACTGGGAAGGGGAGTGGCTAAACCTCTAGGTGCCTCATTAACATGGGGATGTACTGAGGCTACATAGCCATCTACCTGTGGCAGGGTTTGGGGGCGTGACCACGCCTCTACCTGAGGAGGGGTTTGAGGGTCGTTTACTTTTTACATGACCAAATGTCACAGACCTATGGAGAGATAGAGCCACATGTCAGGAGCTGTTTCTAGGAGCCTGGCAAACGCCTGCAGTTGTTCCCTATAGGGTTTTTACCCCCTATTGGGCCCATGGGGTTTGAACCTTAGCTCTTCCAGAAAACAAACTGCCTCTCACGGCCCCACATCCCTCCTCCCAATTTCCAGCTCAAGCAGCTCCTTCCCCCACAAGTCCTCCCCTTCTACTCTGAGGGGGGGGGGGCCCTAGGTACTAACCCACCCTGGCACATCAAGTTACTGCAGAACTGGCCTCTCCCACTGAGGCCAGACAAAGCAACCAGGTAGGGGAACAGGATCCACAGGCAGGCAACAGAGTCAGGAATACCCTCACTCTAATCATTGGGGGACCCACAAGAAGACCAAGCTGCACATCTACTCCTTTTTTCTTGTGTGCGGGGGTGGGAGTGGGGGGGGAACTAGGTCTAGCTTTTGTATGCTATTTGGTGAATGGTTCAGTCTCTGGCAGCCCCCAAGGGTCCAGGTTAGTTGACTCGGCTGGTCTTCTTGAGAGGTCCACAAACCTTGAGAATAAAAATTTCAATTCCTGGGCTGGAGATGTGGCTCAGTGGTTAAGGCTTCTCTTATACATATCCTGAATTCAATTCCCAGCAACCACATGGCTCACAACCAGATATAATGTGATCTGATGCCCTCTTCTGGTGTGTAGTTGTACATGCAGATAGAATGCTCATACCTAAAATAAATAAATAGATCTTTCAAAAAAAATTTTCAATTTCTCAAGAAGCATACTGGGCTCTTCAGAATGAGACATTGTCAATATTGTCAATGGGCCTTTAACGATGGCCCTGACTTTGGAAGGCTAAGCCAGCTCCTGAAACACCTAGATGGAAGCGATAGCAAGGCGAGAGCTGAGCTGGTTTCCAAAATTCTTCAAGGCCTCGCCTAATATAGAAAAACTAACATAGCAACTAATCAAAATTGTACTAATATCACTGCTTTGTCCACTCTAATCATATTAGAGATGACTAACCCTTTTGGAAAATTCCCCTAGCCCTTCATAAAAGGTAACCTGCAAGCTCTTTGAGTAGTTGCCTTTTTGTTAAATGTTTGACCCCTGCATGTTGGTAATTTCTGCAGAATAAACACTCTTTGCCTTTGCATACCTTTTGAGTCTGGGGTCTTCCTTCTGTGATTCTTGGACCCTAACATTTGGGAGCTCATCTGGCAGGATCATTAGGGGCTTCCCTGACTTGATAGTAGAGGGTTTTTAGGGGAGCAATTGGCTCTCCACTGATCATGAATTGAGGTGCCTCTTTGTGTTGTGTGTCTTTGTGTTTTTGTCTCTTGTCCTGTCTTGCTGGGAATTGTCTTCTACTCTGTTTAGTGGATGGTGATTTTTTTTTCCTCCCTGTTTCTTTGGCTGGCACAACCTGGAGGCCACCAGAGGCAGTGCAGTCTCGGCACAGGCTGCTACCTGGCTGGGTGTTTCCCAGGACACTCCAGAACTCCTAATGTTGGAATCACAGTCTTGTCTGTGATAGGTTTTGGTAGAAGCTGGCAAGATGAATGTAGTAGGTGGAGCCTGAGAGCAGGAGAGGATGCCATCTCTGGAGTCTTCCCAGTGGTAGTGGGAGCCAGAGAACCCCAGTCAAACATAGAATTTGGTGGAGGCTACCGGGTCATTCCTGATAGGTGAGGTTCAATGGAAGGTGTCTTAGTCAGGGTTTCTATTCCTGCACAAACATTATGACCAAGAAACAAGTTGGGGAGGAAAGGGTTTATTCGGCTTACACTTCCATGCTGCTGTTCATCACAAAAGGAAGTCAGGACTGGAACTCAAGCAGGTCAGGGATCAGGAGCTGATGCAGAGGCCATGGAGGAATGCTGCTTACTGGCTTGCTTCCCGTGGCTTGCTCAGTCTGCTTTCTTATAGAGCCCAAGACTACCAGCCCACAGATGGTACCACTCACAACGGGCCCTCCCCCCTTGATCACTAATTGAGAAAATGCCTTACACCTGGATCTCATGGAGGCATTTTCTCAAGTGAAACTCCTTTCTCTGTGATAACTTCAACTTGTGTCAAGTTCACACACAAAACTAGCCAGTACAGAAGGAGAGGCTGCCCAGCTTCATTTGAGTTTCTTTTTTCCACAACTATAGGTTTACTGTGTGCATTATGTGCTTGTGATTTATTTGTTGTTCCCTGTTACCTTGAGAGACATCATTGGGCACTTCTTTCCCATCTGACTCAGAGTAGTTGGTCTTATGTTGAGGTACCAGATTGATTTGGAATTTAGGTTTTTGTAAAGTGAAAAATATGAATCTTTGTTTTATTCTTCCACACGCAGCCATCCAGTAACACTAGAACTAATTGTTGAAGATGTTGTTCTTCTCCCAGTGTATTTTTTGTTGTTGTTGGTTTGGCTTGGTTTTGATTTTTTTACTTCTTTATAAGAAATCAGGTATACATAGGTGTGTGGACTTATGTCTGGGTCTTCAATTCAATTTCATTGATCAACATGTCTTTTTATGTCAATAGCATGCTGTTTTTTATTAGTATATCTCTGTGGTACAACTTGAAATCTGGGATTTCATTTACTATTCAGTACTATTTTTAGGTGTCAGGTTTTTTGTTAGTTTGTTTCCATATGAAGTTGAAATTTATTTTTCCAAATTCTATGAAGACTTGTGTTGGAATTTTGATGAATATTATACTAAATCTGTAGATTGTTTTTGTAAGATAGCCATTTTCCAATTGCTAAGTCCTGTATGGCAGGAAAAGTCAGTATGAGATGGTTGCCTGCCCCTGGAACAGAGCCAGCAGGGTGTGGGCCTCCACAAGTATTGACAGTTGCTGGGCCTGAGGTTTGTAATATATATAAATTATATGGCTTCATGGCTTCATGTTCTTCCTTTGGGAAATATTCTCCCTGCCAAGGCTATCTAGGAATGTCCTCTCTGCCAAGGCTAATGACTCCATAATAATTAGAGACAGCATGAGTCCAGGAGACAAGGATGTATCTATGTCTTTAGCAAAAATGGCAAATGATATGAACATCAATACAACCTTTAAGGCTGTGGGAAAGAACTCTGAAAACATGAGATCAAGAATATGTAATTTCAAGGGCTGGAGAGATGGCTCAGTGGTTAAGAGCACCAACTGCTCTTTCAGAGGTCCTGAGTTCAATTCCCAGCAACCACCTGGTGGCTCACAACCATCTTTAATGGGATCCAATGTCCTCTTCTGCTGTGTCTGACAGCTACAGCGTATTCAACCCTGTCTCGAAAAACCAAAAAAAAAAAAAAAAAAGAATATGTAATTTCTCAGCTTTGCAAAATATAAGGATGCAATATAAATTATATAAGGGGCTTCAAGGATCTAGAAAAACAGAGGCAACTACACTATGAGCCAGCTTGTCAGAAAATCAGATACAAATGCAGGCAGATTTCTGAGTTCAAGGTCAGCCTGGACAGAATTAATTTAGGTCCAGGCATGGTGAGAATGTTAATCTCAGGACAGGATCCCTCCAAGCTAAGTTTATTGTTTGAGCTTACAAAGGCAGCCAGATCTCTGAATTTATTTGCCATGTTTTTTGTTTTTTGTTTTTTTGTTTTTGTTTTTTGTTTTTTTGTTTTTTTGGTTGGTTGGTTTTTTTTTGTTGTTGTTGTTGTTGTTGTTGTTGTTGTTGTTGTTTCGAGTCAGGGTTTCTCTGTGTAGCCCTGGCTGTCCTGGAACTCACTCTGTAGACCAGGCTGGCCTCAAACTCGGAAATCCACCAGTCTCTTCCTCCCAAGTGCTGGGATTAAAGGCGTGGGCCACCACTGCCTGGCTGTTTTTGTTTTTTTTTAATATGTGTTTGCTGTCTTTTTCTAAGAATCAATGGACAGGATCATGGGATGCTGATTCATGGGATGGTCAAGAGGGAACCTGAAGTAAATAACTGAATTGATATGTAAATAAAAGACTGGGCTTTTGGTCTGCATGAGATAAGCTAGCAGATAGTGATAGTAGCTCTTTTTTAGATTTTTTTTTCTAACAAAAGATGAGCTATCTGGAGATCTCTGGAGAAAGAACACAGCTATTTTAGAATTTTTTCTAGAAGTTTTTCTGACATTGGCTGGAAAACTCAAGAGCTATCCAGAGAGCTTTTAGGATTTTTTTTTTTTTTTTTTTTTTTTTTGGTAACTTAAAAGAACTGTCTCTACCAGAGAGACATCTTAAGCAAGGAGCTGTATCTACAAAGCCAAAGAGCTATCTACAGAGAGCTATCTAGGGACCCATCTCGAGCAGACTACAGGCTATCATCTTGATGTTTTAGTTTTTCAAAATATAGTTCATTGAGGCTGTGATGAAAGATACTGTTTTCCTGATTTCCTTCTCGGTCTATTTGTCATTTGCATGTAGGAATGCCACTGACTTTTATGTGGTAATTTTGTATCATGCTAATTTGCAGGAAATGTTTAACTGCTGTAAGAGTTTCCTGGTGACAGTTTTAGAGTCATTTATGTATACTATCATATCTGCAGATAAAGATCTATTCACTTCTTCCTTTCCTATCTGTACTCTCTTTGATTACTGTCACTGGTTTTGCTCTCGCTAAGATTTCAAGTAATATATTGAAAAGATATGGAGAAAAGTGGACATCTTGCTTCTATTTCTGATTTTACTCTAAATGCTTTGAGTTTCATTTACTTAAATGCTTCATTTAAGTTGATATTGGCTATGGTTTTGCTATAAACTGCCTTTATTATGTTGAGGTATGTCCTTTATATCCCAATTCTCTTTAGGACTATTATCATGAAGAGATATTGGATTTTGTCAAAGGCATCTAATAAGATGTTCATGTGTGTACCAGAGGCTATCCGCAGAGATCTCTAGCCCAACCTGGATGGAGGGTTCAGACAAAAGGGAAAGAACATGAGCAGGGCTGGGGAAGTGCCTCCACTGCCACTGCTGCCACCTCCACCTCTATTCTAGCAGCCTCTGTTGCTCTGAGATGTTGCACTGGCTGGGCTGAGCAGAGTCAGATGAGCCAGCAGGGGGCTGGTTAGTGAGCAGAGTGCAGGGGAGCTTCTGGTGATGAAAGCTTCAGGAGAGCATTCTCTTCCCAGACAGTGTTACAGTTCTTGTGGCAGATGCTCTCAGACAACAGATCCTCACACACCTCTATACCTTCTGGATAGGATCTTATATACAGTTTTGGGGTGGGTGGGTCTGACAGCATGTGCTTCCTATTGGCTTGGCCTGAGATGCCTCATCTACACAAGGAGAGGCTTGGGGGTGCTGCCCCTTATGTGTGATAGAGACAATTCTCTATGGTGGGCTGTGGCTATGTGACAGGGCACTGGTGCCAGGAGCCTTAACTTGACCTTACCAGGCTTCCTCTCATAGTCTACCACCCTCAACTCCTCCCTTTCTTTTTATAAAGGAGAGGTCTCATCAGAATAACTTTCTCCTATGTTGTGAACAGTTTCATATCAAACCAAGACCTGATTAGTAGTGATCTTTGCAATGCTTCTCGTCTGCTGCTTTAAAAACTGAATGAGGCAAAGTGCCAAAAGAAGCAAGGCTACAATGGCTAGTATGGGGCCAAGGTGGGGAAGAAGCCAAGCTACCAAGGGGTTAGAGTACCAAGAGGTAGGGGGTGTTGGGAGCATAGAGTGCCTGGAGGTTTCCCCGCAGCTCTATGAGCAGCTGTATATCTTGTTCTAATAGTCCAGATTCATTGACATAGAAGCAACATTCCTCCCCCAGCAAAATGAAAGTCCCTCGCTGTTCAGCAGTCACTTAAGTCCAGCGCTCTTCAGTTTTGGAGGACAACTCCTGCTAAGGAGGTTATCTGGTGTTGAAGAGACTCAAGGCTGTCTGCAGTGGATGCCATTGCCTGGTCAATCTTGTCTTGGAAGTTGCTGGCCAGATGTTATGTTTGGACAAGGGCCACTCCAGCAGTTCCTACTGCACTCAATGAGACAGCGAGGCCTAGTCTAATGAGCAGAGGGATGAAGATCTCTCTTTCTTTTTTGGCTTCCTCCCATCTGCAAGGTGAGTTCTTTAGGTTCGTATTGATAAACCTTGGGAACAAGTATCATGGGGGTGCAGGAGCCTTGGGAAGGGGAGATAATACAGGTACCTGTAGTGTCTTTGCACAAGAGGAGAGCAGGAGGGTTAATACATACAGACTGACTTGGTGATGGTGGTGTCATGGGCACATGTAAGATGGGATTTCAAGGAAGGCCCTACAAGACAAGGTGGGGTTAAGTCAAAGAGAGGAATGTCTTGTGCTTTCCTTGTGGGTAAGGGTCCATGGAGTTCATGAAGGGAAATGTTAATGGGAATAGCTGCTAATAATGGTCGGGAGAGAGAAGCTCAGAAAAAGCATTGGGAGGAGTTGGGGTGGGTGGTTAAGGGACGGAGGTCAGCTGCATATTGGATGTACTGTAGCCAGGAGAAGGTAGCTTGTAGTTCCTTCTGAGACTGATTTTCTTGTTGGAGAATATTAACATGGGTAAAGACTGATTTGAGGACAGGAACAAGCTCAAGGTAGACCTGTAGATCAGCTATGAGGTATTGGGCAAAGCCATTAGGGTAAAGTTTATCCATGACTCTGGTTCATCCCATGGATTGATGATGGAAAGCTGAAAATGAGTTTTAAGATTGGTGAGCATGGTGCTGCCTCAGCTGGTGGATTCCATTCTGCAGCTCCAATATCTGCAACCTCCAAATGTGGAGACATCCTGGAGACATTCGCTTGTGTTTCAGTAAGAAAAGAGGATAAAAGGGCTGGAGGTAGTGTAGGTGGAATCCGGGTATAGGGGGATCTCAACCCTCATCTAATATCCTTCAAGTAGGCATTCCTGGGTTCCTATGCCTTTCTTGTTTCCATTGCTGGTTTCCCTAGTAAAGAATCTCCAGTGATAAGTGTTGGAAAGGCTAGGGAGAGGCTGGGCAGTAGCAGTTAGTATAAAGAATGACAAAAACAGCCATTAGAATAGAGGAGAGGGGAGCTTGTGGAGGGCACATGGCCTGGGCAGAAGTCACCAAGTCATGGATGTCCTTCCAGGAGACCTTGCTGTCTCTCTGGAGGTGATGCTTCCTTTGCCTCCTCCTCCTCCTCTGTCCTTGATCTGCCAGTGAGAGTTGGACCACCTTCTTTGGTTGGTGGAGTGGTGTTGAACATTTCTGGCAGGAACCCAGATAGGCTTAGGCTGGTCCTATGGAAAAACACAAACAAAACCACTTCCAGTTTAAGGAGAGGGTCTGGTCCCTCCCAAATTCCATCTAAAGGATCATTGTACTAGGATAGGGGGCATTAATTTTGGTATGTGCCGATGGCGGGAGATAGGAGGGTGTTTTGAGTTTTTGTAAATATTAAATATGTTTAGTGTAATCAGAGCCATCATTAATTGTACATTAGGGGGTAGGTGGCTGTCTTTTGTTTTAGACGTTGGGCTTTTAGAGTTTGATGTGTTCTTTCTATTATTCCTTGGCCCTGAGGGTTGTGGGGAATCCCTGAATGGTGGGCAATTTCCCAATGTGTGCAGAAGGTTTTGAACTGAGAGCTAGTGAAGGCAGGGCCATTATCAGTTTTTATTGTTGAGGAATGCCCATGATGGCAAAGATGGAGAGCATATTGTGAATTAACTTTTTTGTGTTTTCACTTGTTTGGGCTATAACCCATATAAAATGTGAGTATGTATCTATTGTAACAAAAACATATTTCTCTATCTACCAAAGTGGGAAATATGGGTGGCATCAATTTGCCATAAGGCATTGGATTTGAGGCCTCGGGGATTGATGTTCATCTTTGTAAAGCTGGGATAGTAATAAGTGATACACAAGAGGAGCTTGTTTTTATTATCCTTTGGAGTTGAACAAGGGGGACATGGGGCAAGTGGGCATGAAGCCCCTTTATATTTGTGTGTGTGCAAATGGAATTGTTCTGCTTGCTCAGTGGAGGCTATGAATGTTCCTGTTGAGGTGATTTGGTCAGCGAGTGCATTCCCCTCAGATATAGTACTAGCAAGTACTGTGATATCTGACATGCTGGATGTAGATTGGGGAGGCTCTTTCCTGTAGGAGGGTTGAAGCCTGTATGAGTAGAGGGGAAAGTGGGTTGGTGTCTAGTATGACAAAGGATCTTGACAGCCAGAGGAGCAAATTGATGGCATATACACGGTCTGAAAAGAGGTTAAGGGGACCCTTTACTTCTTTAGAGCTAGATAGATAGCATATAATTCTTTATATTTGGGGAAATGATGGGGCAGCTCTCTGAATCAGAGAATAGGGAGTTCATCCTCAGGGGAGTGGTATATTACTGCTACAGCTCTCCTCTTTCCCCATCAGTAAATATTGAGGGGTCTCCCACTATAGGCTTTTTTGACAATAGTTTGGGGGCAGCCATTGCAACAGAGGGAAGGCAGAGATCCATTTTTGGGGGGGGTGTCAGGATAATGGTTGTCAGTTTGTCCTGGGAATCCTATTAACCTGATAGCAAAGCAGGAGTGATTTTTGATTAGCCATTGAATATCAGAGAGGGAGAAGGGGGTGGCAAGAATGTCAGGTTCTTTTCCTAGGGTTTGTAGGTCTCTGTCCCTGCCATTTTTAATCATACTAGCAAGTGCATCCACCTCATTTAAAATTTGGGGTGCACCACCCATTGGGGTGTGAAGACATTCCAGCACCCCCTGGAGCTGGTAAAGGGCTCCCATAAGTGTAGGGGAGGAGTTAAAGATAAGAGCTGCATGGATAGTGATGGGTCATACCTAGCAAGAGACATATCTTTTAGGACTGCATTGACAGAATTTAGAGCTTGAATTGCTTCAGGGAACAGTGTACTTGGGTAAGTGGGCCTTTTATTTCCTTTTAGGAGGTTAAAGCGGCTTTAAAGGGTGCTTATAGGAAGGGTTGAAGCCAATTAAGGTTACCAAAAAAGCTCTGGCAGAAGGCAAGAGTTAATTTTTTTTTTGGGGGGGGACGGGGGACAGGGTTTCTCTGTGTAGCCCTGGCTGTCCTGGAACTCACTCTGCAGACCAGGCTGGCCTCGAACTCAGAAATCCTCCTGCCTCTGCCTCCCAAGTGCTGAGATTAAAGGCATGTGCCACCAATGCCCGGCCAAATAAGGTTTTAATGCAGTGACTACAGCTTCCTGACAAACGGTTGGACTGTTAGCCATTCCGTGTGGGAGGAGAGTCCATTCATATCGTGAGGCTGGGCTAAAGTTGTTAATGGGGGTTACTGAGAATGCAAAGCCTTCCCAGTCTCCAGGGTGGAGAGGGATGGGAATAAAGCAGTCTTTTGTGTCTATTGCTAATAGGGGGACATAGGCAGGAATGGCTGAGATATGGAGTAGCCCTCTTTGGGAAGAGCCCCAGACTTGCATGATTTTGTTAATTGCTCTCAAAGCTTGTAATAATCTCCATCCCCCTGAGCTCCTTTTTATAGAGAACACAGGGATGTTCTGTGGACAGTGGGAGAGGTGGATGTGTTGAAGCAACAGTTCTTCTACCAGCTGTGTGAGGGCTTTAAGCTTCTCCCTTGATAGAGGCCACAGTGGAATCTCAATGATGGCTTCAATGGAGAGCCAATCAAGGCAGGGAGTATCAAATCTAACAGTGGCCCCTAGAACTGGAGGTGATTTGGAGGAGGGTTTTGGGGGTCTCCTTGTGTATCTTCTATCTTGATGTGATCTCTCTCTGGTTGGGTGGTAAGTATGAGCTCTAAGGCTTGTAAGATATCTTTCCCTAGCCGGGGAGTGGTGGTGCACGCCTTTAATCCCAGCACTTGGGAGGCAGAGGCAGGCAGATTTCTGAGTTCAAGGCCAGCCTGGTCTATAGAGTGAGTTCCAGGACAGCCAGGGCTACACAGAGAAACCCTGTCTCAGAAAAAAAAAGATATCTCTCTCTAAAAGATTGGTGGCAAGAATCCTTCCAGTTTCCATCTGCGCCCAGAGCTGATCCTGTGCCACAGTGCTCCATACCCAAATACAGCAGGGAGAGAGCTGGTCTCCCAGGAGTGGAGACACACCTGTGAGCACAGGTAGGACCACCATTTCTGCTCAGAAGGGACCCGCCTGGAACCATCAGGACATAGGACCTGAGGAGTAGCCTGAGACAGGATCCTTCCAGTTTCGATGTATGCCTGGAGCTGAGCTTGTGCCACAGCACTCCATATCCAAATACTGCTGGGAGAGAGCAGTCTCCCAGTCTCCCAGGAGAGCCAACACACCTGTAAGAACAGATAAGACCACCACTTCTGCTCAAATTCCTGGCCCAAGAGGGACCCACCCAGAGCCACCAGGACATAAGAACCAAGGAACAATGGAGGACAGGATCCTTCAGGATTCCATCTGAGCTCTGGAGCTGACCCTGTGCCAATATCTCTCAATACCCAAGTTCCTCTTGGAGAGAACTAGTCTCCTAAGAATACTGACACAAAGGCTTGCAGGAGAGACAAGCCACAATCAGAAACTGCAAGATCAGCTAACACCAGAGATATCCAGATGCAAGGGCAAGAATATAAGCAACAGAAACTAAGGTTAATTGGCATCATCAGAATTCAGTTTTCCCATAATAGCAAGCCCTGGATACACCATCACACCAGAAAAGCAAGATTCAGAATTAAAATCACTTCTCATGATGATGACAGAGAACTTTAAAAAGGACATACATGACTAGCTTAAAGAAATAGAGAAGAACATGGGTAAACAGGTAGAAGCCCTTAAAGAGGAAACACAAAAATCCCTTAAAGAATTACAGGAAACACAACCAAACAGGGGAAGGAATTGAACAAAACCATCCAGGATCTAAAAATGGAAATAGAAACAATAAAGAGATCACAAAGGGAGACACTCTGGAGACAGAAAATCCAGGAAAGAGAACAGGAGTCATAGATGCAAGCACCATCAACAGAATACAAGAGCTAGAAAAGAGAATCTCAGGTGCAGAAGATACCATAGAAAACATAGACACAACAGTCAAAAAAAATGCAAAATGCAAAAAGCTCCTAAACCCAAACATCCAGGAAATCCAGGACACAATGAGAAGACTAGTATAGAAGAGAGTGAAGATTACCAACTTACAGGACAGTAAATATCTTCAACAAAATTATAGAAGAAAACTTCTATATTATTAAAAGCAGTAAGGGAAAAAGGTCAAGTAACATATAAAGGCAGACCTATAAGAATTACACCAGATTTTCCACCAGAGACTATGAAAGCTAGAAGAACCTGGGCAGATGCCATACAGACCCTAAGAGAACACAAATGCCAGCCCAGGCTACTATACCCTGGAAAACTTTAAATTATCATAGATGCAAAAAAACAAGATACTCCATGACAAAACAAAATTTACATAATATCTTTCCACAAATCCAAGCCTACAAAGGATAATAGAGGGAAAACACCAATACAAGGAGGGAAACTACACCCTACAAAAAGCAAGAAAGCAATCTTCTTTCAACAAACCCAAAAGAAGATAGCCACACAAACATAAAAATAACATCAAAAATAACAGGAAGCAACAATCACTGTTCCTTAATATCTCTTAACATCAATGGACTCAATTACCCAGTAAAAAGAAATATAGACTAACAGACTAAATATGTAAACCCAGCATTTTGCTGCATACGGGAAACACACCTCAGTGTCAAAGACAGACAGAGTAAAGAGATGGAAAACAATTTTCCAAGCAAATGGTCCCAAGAAACAAGCTGGAATAGCCATTCTAATATCGAATAAAATCAACTTTCTACCAAAAGTTATCAAAAAGGATAAGGAAGGACACTTCATACTCATCAAAGGAAAAATCTACCAAGAAGGACTCTCAATTGTGAAGATCTATGCTCCAAATGAATTCATAAAAGAAACTTTACTAAAGCTCAAGGCACACATTGCACCTCACACAATTATAGAGGGAGATGTCAACACCCCACTCTCATCAATGCCCATGGAAAGACAAACTAAACACAGAAACATTGAAACTAACAGAAATTATGAACCAAATAGATTTAACATCTATCTATCTATATATCTATAGATAGATATAGATATAGATAGATAGAACATTTCATCCTAAAATGAAAGAATCTTCTTCTCAGCACCTCATGGTACCTTCTCCAAAATTGACCATATAATCGGTCCAAAAACAGGCTTCAACAGATACAAGAAGACTGAAATAATCCCATGCATCTGATCAGATCACCACGGAGTAAGATTGGTCTTCAAAAGCAATGACAACAACAACAACAACAAAACAAAAACAAACAAAACAAAACAAACAAACAAACAAACAAACAAACAAAACCCAGAAAGCCCACATACACAGGGAAGCTGAAAAATGCTCTACTCAATGATAACTTGGTCAAGGAAGAAATAAAGAAAGAAATGAAAGACTTACTAGAATTTAATGAAAATGAAAGTACAACATACCCAAACTTATGGGACACATTGAAAGCAGTGTTAAGAGGAAAACTCATAGCTTTGAGTGCCTCCAAAAAGAAACTGGAGAGAGCATACACTAGCAGCTTAACAACACACCTGAAAGCCCTAGAACAAAAAGAAGCTAATACACCCAAGAGGAGTAGAAGGCAGGAAA
>JAPYYD010002396.1:5824-16563 GCA_028551405.1 Uromys caudimaculatus | reverse complement strand
TAGCTGTCTACCAACATGAGGTCCAAGAACTCAGTGCTTGGTCAGTATGCAAGGCTGGATGTGTCAGCTGGTTTTCAGCACACACTAGAATCTCAGAGAAGTAGGCTCCAATGCCACTGAAGACATGGACTTGCCAGTGAGAGTGAGGGCAAGCAGGCAAAGAGCAATCTGAAATAGGATCAGGAATCAAATTATTTAAAGTTATTGTGGTTAAATGATGTGGTATTGTAAAGGCATCAGCTAGAGAAATAAAAACTTTGGGGTGGAGTCCAGAAAGGGCGCCGTTTGTATGTAAACACTTGGACGTCAGGGGAGTGGAAAGGACAACTATCCAGTGAATTAAATCTGACTCCTATTCGTGGGCACAAAAACCAGTTCCTGGTCATGAGCTGGTGAACAGCAAAGCGGAATTTCCTGATGATGCAGTAAGAAGATATCTGTATCACTGTTCAGGAAGTAGTAGCTCAGGGAGATTTCTTCTACACTCACAAAGCCAGCTCTCATCCACACAGGGTTGGGACTAATAAACTCCTGCCACAGGGGACATCCTGTCTATACACTGTGTGTGCTTCTGCCCACTAGATGGCAGCAGCCGTCCCTGTTTATCACTTAGTGTGACAAAAATGTTTCCAAGACAGCAACAAATGGGGGCTATAGTTAAAGGCCTAAAAGGGAAGGGGAGAAAACAGGATGGCCTACTAAATTTGAACTTTGGATAAAGAAGAAAAGGTACGAACATCTGCATGCACACCCATGTAAACACACAGAAAGAAAAACAGTGAGGTATCTTTTCCCACTGGACCCCATGGCACAGGCCTGTTATTCCAGTTTCTCAGGACACTGTGGCAGAAGGATCACAAGGTCAAGGCCTCCCTGAGCAACTAAGGAGATCCCACCTCAAAATGATAGAAAAGTCTATGGGGCCATCAAGATGGTTCTGTGAGTAAAGTGCCTGAGGGAGGTCTGACAGCCTGAGTTCAATTCCTGGGACCTACAAAGTGGAAGGAGACGACTCACTCCACAAGCTGGCCTTTGACCTCCACACGTGGACTATGGTGCATGCACACATGTGTGCAAGTATGAATACATTCACACTAAATAAACAAATGTAATTAGAATTGTAAGTTTGCAGAAGAAGACTGGAGCGCAGCTGATGCACATGGCCCTATGTTTAATCAGAAAGATGAATTTTTCCCACTGTTTACCTGCTATCCATATTTACTTGAGTGTCCTATATTTTATGATTATCCACTAAAAGGTACAAAAAAGTCAGTCCATAATTGAGAGTTAGTGCCTTGAAATAAAAGTTATTTGATAAATTGGACTATCAGAAAGATTTCTAGTCATCGAAAGATGCCATCGAGTGGGACGGGAAAGGCACAGAGTGGGTGCACTGTCTAAGCCATGTGTGGAGGCAGGAGCTTTAATCTCAGCACTCAGGAAGCAGAGGAAAGGGCAGCTCTAAGCATTCAGGGCCAGCCAGGACTACACAGTAAGAACTTGTCTCAAAGGGGGGGGGGGTGTTGTGTCACATTTTTGTTGACACAGAACACAGCTGTCACCTGAAGACATTATTCTGAGCCAAATATGAGTGGCCATAGCCCAGGAACCCAGAATTCAGGTTTCCCTGAATTAAATATTCCACCACGGCAAGGGTTGCATATGTTTCTATAGTCATAGAACAAGAGACAGTCATGACCTGAGGTATTTAACAACACACTGGTGTAGACAGCAGACGGACAGGCTACAACAAAGTGCAGAAAAACATGCCATGGCGTTCAAATGCTTTCTGATGCCATCCTGAGCATATGACTGGTGGAACCCAGTGGTCTGCTACAAATCCATCCCCGAGGTTTTGTCTGATAGTCAAAGGATGTCAGTCAGATATGGATGACGAGCAATGAATGAGACGAAGATAACCCAGAACAATCTGCTCTGAGTCTGCACTATTCCAGCTCTTCCTAAGGCTCTAAGCAGCCATCTTAACACAAGTACAGCTTTTTCCTTGGAACTGAGTCTACAAATATGAACAAGAACTCACATACACAATTTGTAAATTATGCATTTCAATGAATAAGGAACGAACAGATGGCCAAGTATGGACAGATGTCGCCGCACACACCTTTAATCCCAACACCCAGGTAGCTGAAGAATGGGGCTCTCTGTAAGTCCAGATAAGATTAGACCACTCAGTAAAAGCAAGATCAAGAGACTCGAACAAGTAATTAACAAAATGATACAGTTAAATTATTAATAAACATGCTGACTATTGAATCGCCTTAGTTACCAGGAAAACTCAAATTAAGCCCCAAAACAACAGCATAATACATTCACAAAATGGTTACAATTAAAAAGACGATCATTTCAAGGAGAGGAACAAGAACTCCTATCCGCTGTTGAAATAATTTCCAACACCAATAAGCCCATATACAAAACATACAGTCTAGTTATTATATATATAAAATCTATGTGCCTAGTTTGAGCAGATCTAGTGCTATGCTAACTTAGTCCCCAGCTATGAGACCCTTTTTTGACTTGTGGCTTCTCCTGGTCATGCGGTGCTGCTCCATCATGGCTTCCTTCTCCTCCTCCCCCTCCTCCTCCTCTTCCTCCTCGTCCTCTTCCTCCTCGTCCTCTTCCTCTTCTGTCCTCTCCTCTCTCTCTCTCTCTCTCTCTCTCTCTCTCTCTCTCTCTCTCTCTCTCTTTCCTTCTTGTCTTCTCCATCACTCCCACAAAACTCTCGTCCCACCCTTCCCCTTCACTGCCCAGTCACAGGCTCTAGCTTTTATTGACCAGTTAGGATGGGAAGAAGGTTCCCATGAGATCACCTGAGTATGTGATTGACTGCCGTCTATTGGGGCTGTCCCTTTCAAGGAAACAGGATTGACATCAGCATACAAACAGCATCAGGGCAACCCACGACCTTTCCCCCTTGGTGTCCAACTAAAGAGGCTCTTTCTCTCAGATATAAATGGAGCACAACTATAGCAATTATATAAATTATAAGGTCTGAAATACACTTACCAGCCAGTCCATCATGGTGGATAAAGCACTCTATCATCTATCCTAACTTGAAGAATTTACAGTTCTGTGCCTGAATTATACTGACTTTAGTGTGCATTACCATCTGAAATCCATCCTTTCAAATCTGGAACTTCTTCTTTAACGCTAAACTACTTAAGTTCAATTATGAGACTATAACTAGTCTTCAGCCCCGTCAGAGATCTGAGAAGAAATTAAATATTACCTGAATAGGTAGGAAGCACAAAGACCTAGCTTCCAAAATGATACAAGTTTTAGAGCCAGCTGGCTGCCTGGCAGTCAGTCCCTTACTTCCTTATAAAGATGCACAATGCTCATACATCAATTCCACACCAGGAACACACCCAGATATCGGCACTGGGGGATGAGAAGGCATGAGTAAGAGCAATACCACGTTCTGTGGAACAACTCAAGGTCCATCAACAGCACAATGAATAATTAAAACTGTGACAAGGTCCAACATCAGGGTACCAGCAGCAACAAACAGTGACCAGTCACAAAACAGGTGAATCTCATAATCAAAATGTCAAGTATAGGAAAGAACAGATTTTTGTTTGTTTGGTTTGTTTGTATGTTCTGATTGTTTGTTTGCTTGTTTGTTTTGAGACAAAGTTTCTCTGTGTCGCTCTGGCTATCCTGGTACTTGCTTTGTAGACTAGGCTGACCTTGAACTCAGAGAATCACCTGTCTCTGCCTCCGAAATGAGGTATTACAGGCATGTGTCACCACAGCCAGCTTGCAAAAATTTTTTTTAGTTTATACTTTCCTCATACAGTATATCCCAACCACAACCTATGCTCCCTCCACTTCTGAGTCCCCCGACACACACCTCCCCTCAACTAAAGACAGCATAATACAACACAATAAGACTAGGCACATACCTCATATTAAAGCTGAACAAGGCAATCCAGTAGGAGGAAAAGGATCCCAAGAGCAGGCAAAAGGGTCAGAGGTACCCCCTCTGCAACAAACACTCCAAGCTAAACAGCCACAGCATATAAGCAGAGGACCTAGCACAGACCAGGCAAGCTCTGGGATTTGTGCTTCAGTCTCTGAGCCTTGCTCAATTGATTCTGTGGGCCATGTTCTGGTGTCCTCTAACCCTCTGGCTCCGACATTCCTTCTACCCCACCTTCCATAAGGTTCCCCAAGCTCCCCCTGATGTTTGGCTGTGGGTCTCTGCATTTGTTTCCATGAGCTGCTGGAGGAAGCCTGTCTGTGTGGTGACAATTGGGTTAGGCACCCATCTATGGGTATAGCAGAATATCATTAGGAACCATTTCATTTGTTTTTTGTTTTAGTTTGGTTTGATTTTTGATTGTTGGTTTGCTTTAGTTTTTTAGCTTTTTGGTGTTTTGGTCTGTTTGGGTGGGGTTTTGTTTTGTTTGTATGTTTGTTTGTTTTTAGCTTTGTTGTTTTGTTTTGTTTTGTTTTGGTTTGGTTAGTATTGTGTGGTTTTATCCTAGGTCTCTGAGCCATCCAGCATCTGGTTCCTGGCAATCATGGATGTGTAGGGTACGGGTCCCTCTTGTGGCTTGGACCTCAAGTAAGACCAGACATTGCTTAGCTGCTCCCACCAACTCTAAGCCACCATTGCTCCAGCAGGTAGGACAGCTGTGAGTGGAAGGTTTTGGTGCTGGGTTGGAATCTCACTAGGAGCCTTGACAGGTTACTGAAGATGGTCTGTACAGGCTCCATATCCTCCATTGCTAGAAGTCCTCTCTAGGTTCACCCTCCTAGGTTCCAGGAAGTTTCCACTGCACTAGGTTTACACATGGTCCCCTAAATTCCCCATTCCACAGTTTTCTCTCCCTCTGCCTTCCCCCACCATCTGATCCCTACTGTCCCAGTCCACCTGAAAATCTTTTCTATATCCTCTTCTCTGGAGGATGCATGTGTCCTCCCTAGAGCCCTCTGCATTACTTAGCCTCTCTGGGTCTGTGGATTGTAGCACGATCATCCTTTACGTTACAGCTAGTATTCACTTAAAGGTGAGTACAGACCATTTTTGTCTTTTCTGGGTCCAAGTTGCCTTGCTCAGAATGATATTTTCTAGTTTCATTCATTTGCCCTCAAATTTCATGATGTCATCTTTTCCTAACAGCTAAGTAATAATCCATTGTGTAAATGTACCCCATTTTGTTTACCCATTCATCCACTGAGGGACCTCCAGGTTGTTTCCAGTTTCTGGCTATTATGAATAGAGCTGCTATGAAGATGGCTGAGCAACTGTCCTTGTGGTAGGATGGAGCGTCTTTGGGTATATGTCCAAGGGTGGTTTAGCTGGGTCTTATGCTAGATCAGTTCGAAAAGGGCAGAAATTTAAGGATGAATTGCATCAGTTTACTTACATAAACCTTCAAAGCAGACAAATTAATCATCTTAAAAATTTAAGATGACCATGATGAGATGGAAGAAGTAGAACCAGGAAGAGACACAGTTGATGGGAGGATGCGGCCACACTGCTGCTGATGTTCTGTTTCCTGGTAGGGAAGTGGTCACTTGAACAAATGCTGTAGGTTCAAGTCTTGGTGAATGAAGACCAAAAAACCTAACCAGGGGTGGGGGTGGGGGTTAGAGCAAGGATGGAGAAGGCAGCAGGTCACTTCCTAAGTCCTGTTTTCTCCAGAGGAAGCAGGGAGCTTTTATTCAGGAACCACTGAATACGCATCTTCAGTAGTGAAGTCTCCTCAGCACTGTAAGAGCAGGTGAGTTCTGGGATATGCTCAGTTCAAGGTCATAATTCCAGGGTCAAAAAAGGCAGACATGGAAACCTCTAGGCAGAAGGCTTAATACCATAATGAGCAAGTTTACAGCACCTAAAAAGAATGAGTTGGTGTGACTCCATGACTTGGGCCACTTCCTTGTAAGTGCCTCCAGCGTGTCTTCATTAAAACAAAAAGGCACATTATAATCTTCTGAAGGGCTACCAGCCCTGGCAATGATAGGATATTGCTCCTCACAGGGCCTGTCTCACCTGGACACTACCAATTATAGGAAGTGTGCTCATACTGTGTCATCTCTCAGTTTTATTAGCATTACATTGTATTTCAAAGATTGCTTTCTCTGTTTGATTGTCAGTCCCCCCAGGTGCTTTTAATTACTTAACCTCTAACTAGCTAGCACCAAACTCTTGTTCTTTGGTGCCTTTCTTTTGTCTTTCCTGGGTTGTTGTTGAGACAGGATCTCCGTATTTATCCCTAGCTGTCCAGGAACTCAGCAAGTAGACCAAGCTGGCTTCAAATTCAGAGTTCAGCCTGTCTCTGCCTCCCTTAACCCTCAGGTGCTGGGATTAAAGATGTGAATCACCACGCCCTGGAAATTTTATAAGGTTCATTTTTGGTCTTCACAGCCTTTTGGACTATGCTGATCAATCACAAAGGAAGTTTCTTCTTCTTCTTCTTCTTCTTCTTCTTCTTCTTCTTCTTCTTCTTCTTCTTCTTCTTCTTCTTCTTTGAGACAGGGTTTCTCTGTGTAGCCCTGGCTATCCTGGAACTCACTCTGTAGACCAGGCTGGCCTCAAACTCAGAAATCCACCTGCCTCTGCCTCCAGAGTGCTGGGATTAAAGTCGTGCACCACCACTGCCCAGCCAGAAGTTTCTTCTTAATTACCTAGGGAAGTTTCATTTGTTGAATTTACTCTGTGACTGTTGCCTTTTAATAATCCGTCTTTCAGTATTTCATTAATTAATTTTCATATTTTAACTCAGATCCATTATCCCTCAGGACGTTGAATTTCTGACTAGAAATGAAATATGGATTTTTTCTGCCCCTAGCTGGGCCTGGCTCTACCTGTGTGTGTATAATTACTACACTGTTGGCTCTCCTCATGTGGTTGACCTTGAGTGCCCAGTTCTATACTACAGAAAGTATCAAAGTATCCAAGTATCAAAATAAAACATCTCTGGACACTGGTAGTTTCAGCACACAACTGTAATCTCATCACCTGGAAGGTAGAGACAGAAAGATCAGGAATTCAAGGTCATCCTCTGCTATGTAGCAAATTCCAGGCCATCCTAGCATACATGAGACCAGGGTGGTGGTTGTGCAAACCTTTCACCACGAACTCAGAAGACAGGTGGATCTCTGTGACTTCAAGGCCAGCCTGGTCTACAGATGGAGTTCATGGACAGCCAGGGCTACATGGAGAAAACCTGTCTCAGAGGAAAAAAAAAAAAAAAAGACTGTTGGAACAAATGGCGCAGTGGAATGAAGCCCCGCGTGTCCATCCTGGGCGCTACAGCTCTGGGTGGGACAGGAGACACTCGGGAAGTGGCCGCACACTCTTCTGCAGTCCGATGAACTGGACAGGCTGTGTGAGAGGCCTCTGCAGGGACACAGCCCATGGGTAGAAGAGGGAGATCCCCAAGGGAATGCCACAGCTGGCTCTGGAGTTTCCAGACTTTGGGCATTGTTGACGCTGCCAGGGGCCACAAACCAGCCCATGTATGCTCTTTGGTTGGTGGCTCAGTGTCTGAGAGCTCCCAGGGGTCTGGGTTAGTTGACACTCTTGGCCTTCCTATGGGCTTGCCAATCCCTTCAGCTCCTTCGATCCTTCCCCTACCTCTTCCATGAGGGTTCCTGACCTCAATTCAATGACTGGAAGTATCTGCATCTGTCTCAGTCAGCTACTGGTAGTTTCTCAGAGGACAGCCATGCTAGGCTCCTGTCTGTGGCCCTGGTTATGGCAGACCTGTCCTGATTCTCTTGAACAGCTCCATATTGCCATTTTTTTTATTTGTTTGTGCATTTATTTTTGTTTTGTTTTGTTTTGAGAAAAGAAAATATTCAGCTAAGACTGAGCTTAAAATGAGTTCCCTAAATCAGAGAGCAGGAAGGAAGCCGGTTACGTTAGAGCAGTGATCCTTTACATCACTGCTTGTGGAACTAAAAGAGAATGACAGAAAAGTCTCCTGAGTCACCTGTGAAGATACTCAAAAACCCAGAGGGAGTCAGGCATGGTAACATTCACTTGCCTTTAATCCCAGCACTGGGGAAACAGTGACAGGAGGAGCTCTGTGAGTTTGAGGCCAGCCTGGTCTACATAGTGAGTTCCAGAACAGCTGGTGTTACACAGACAGACCCTGTCTCAATAAACAACAATACTCCACAAAACCCAGAGGGCCCTCAGGGTGTGAAAATAACAAGGTTGGTGGCTAATTCTGAGGCATGCCTGAGAGGCTGCAAGCTTCCAGGAGTGAGCTTTACTCCAGCTGAGCTTGCAGTGGTTTTGACATCTTTGAGATTCTTCTCTTCAAGAGTTGGAGCTAAAAGTGTTATCCCCACCCAAAACTACACACCCACACCCATATTCAGAGACTCTCTGTTCTACTGCTCAAATTATGATGACAGTGACTGTCTGGCACTTCTGAGAGTAGGTCAGTAATTACAGGCAGTGAGGCTTCCTTTCTAGCTTCACTCTCTGGGGTCACTCCCTCCTGGGAGGACAGCCTACTGGCCTACAGACACTAAGGCAGAACTATGAGAGGTCAACATGGCCAGAAATAACCCCCAGGTTGTCAATAGTGTATTAGGGAGCCTTCTTGAAACAGGAGCCTCTGGCCCCATTTAAGTCTCCAGGTTACTGTGCCCCTAGTGATAGATTGACCATAACATCCTAAGAGACTGAGTCACACCCACCTAGGTAAGCTGATACCCTATCCTTAACCCACAGAACCATGGGAGAATGTATAAGTATTGTCATTTCAAACAACTATACAGCAACATATACGAATTAAATGCTAGGCCACAGCAGATTGCCTGGTAGTAGTAACTATGGGAAGAGCCAAGAGATGAGCCAAGCAAGTGATCCATCAAGGTCTACATATTCTATTCTGTGGCTAGAAGGCAAGTGTTTCCTTACCTGCTGGAATAATCCCAAACACTGACATCAAAGTAAGAGTATGGACATCCAAAACAAACTTGCAGATGTAGGCAAGAGGATTGTGATACAAAGTATCAGCTTAGGATACATAGAATAAATAAAGGTGTAGGAGAGACAAACCAGTGGTGCACACCCACAGGTTACAATCCCAGTTGCTTGGAAATTTGAATCAGGATCAAGGCTAGGACCTGGAAGTTGGCTGAGTGATTAAGAGCACTGGCTGCTCTTTCAGAGGAGCAGAGTTCAATTCTCAGCACCACCCATATGATGGCTCATACCATCTACAACTCCAGTCCCAGGAGATCCTATCTTTGCTTCTTCCAGCTTTTGAAGGCCAAGCAATCACACAGTGCATATAAAATACCTATATACATAAAATTGAAATTAAAATTAAATATTCTAAAGTAGTAGTAGTAGTTGTTGTTGTTGCTGCTGCTGCTGCTGCTGCTGCTGCTGCTGCTGCTGCTGTTGTTGTTGAAAAGTACCCTGGGCTAGAATGAGTTCAATGCCAGTGTGGCCAACTTAGTGAGACCATGCCTCAAAATAAACAGTAAAAAGAGCCTGGGAATATACTTGCCAGGATGTACAATGCAGAGGCCAAGTCACTCTACCCCAATGTGGACTCTGCCATTAGGATGCTGGGTACAGCTGCTGGGGAGGTGAAACACAGGGAGTGGTTGTACCACCACCATTGCCATTGGGTGCTGGGCCTTAGGGAAGCGCTGAGATCACGTTCATGGGGTAGGAGAATAGCAGTCTAAAATGAGAGAGCCTGAAGTTGGAGTTCCCTGATTCTCAGACATTCAGTCACTGCTGGGGTGTTGCACAGAAGAGTTAGAAATGAAGGATCCGGGTCCATGAGCCTGCAACCAGGCCAGGACCATTGGGGTCCCATGCTGAGGACAACTGAGATGCTTTCTGTGGAAGACTTAGGTTGCCGTTCTGTATCCCCACAGCGATTTCCATGAAAGAGACAGTGCAGCCCATATTTATCCCTACCATTTACTGACTGTTTATCGTGGAAAATGGATGTGTATCAACTCCTGAGGGGGAACTAAAGATTAAATACCTTTTGCAGGGAGGAATGTCTGGGAAGGGACACTTATTGGCTAAACTCTCAGGGCCTCTAGGTGCCTCATTAGCATACTGTGTTCTGGGTCTACATGACCACAGTTCACATTTCCTTATGTGGGAAGTGTGGCAGGTGTTCCAAGCCAGGCATCTGGCAGGGAGAGGGAGGCGCCCACCATCTCAGGTGAGAGAGTTCCTGGGTGCCGGGGTCTCAGACCCGCTCAACCTTACCGAGATTCCTAGCATGGTCCACTGTCCCCCACCCAAAACCTGGCTTAACCAGCTGTGCCTTAGCTGACCAAGGAAATATCCAAAAACAAAAGAAACAAGATCCTCTGAGAAAGCACTGATGACTAAACTGCCTAACCAAGTGACCTGCCACATCTATGTGCTGGGATAAGCAAGGAACAGGGACAGTGTACACTAAAAGATTAAAAAGTTACCTTCCCACCCCCAAAAAACAAAGGGAAGTTTCAAAGTAATGATTACCTCTCCCATTGTCTGGACAGATTAGGTTTGTCCCACTAGTAAGGTTCATGAGCAAATTAACTACAGAAAGTAAACTTACAGGCTGCACATGGTGGCTCAAGCTTGGAACTCCAGAACACGAGAGGCAGGAGGATTGCTGTGAATTGGAAGCCAGTCTGGGTTACAGAATAAGACTGCATCTCTAAAGAGGAGAAGGTGGAGGAGGAGGAGGAGGAGAATGAGGAGGAGGAGGAGGAGGAGGAGGAGGAGGGGG
>JAPYYD010002394.1:0-16644 GCA_028551405.1 Uromys caudimaculatus | reverse complement strand
AGAAGCATGTACTATTTACCTCCCCTAGCAGACCAGAAAGCAGTGAAGTCAGTTTTCCAGACTTGACCATAGTTTTGGCCCCTCATATGTGCCAACTTCTGGGAGAGGTATCTCTGTTTACCCTTATTTTACTATAAGTCTGACATATTACTTAGATAATTAGGGCCTGGTTGTCATGCCTAGTTATAACATATCTTATTCTGAGCACCTCTGAAAGTGTTTTGGACTGCAGTCAGGTAGTCAGATGAAGGTTAATTAACAGAGCCCTGCCAATATTTACTAGCAGAGTAATCTTTCCTTCTGGTGTCTATCACCCACCTTTGGGTTCAGCTATCCTTTAGATATTTTTATATCCCGTGTTTCCCCTTGGTTCTACTATGGAGTCTCAGGCAACAGTGGGTCACAATACGTCACCAGAATGCCAGTTGTCCCCACTGTTCTTTGGGCTACTTTTGGACAGCCATGTCAGTTCCCTGGTGACCTCTGGCCTCAAGGGAGTCATTAAGTTGATGTCCTCAGCATTGAAACCAAGAAACTCATGGAAGAAGGCAAATAGTTTCCAGGAGAGCCAAGAATTCCTCTCTGTTTTTAATATCCTTTCTGCCAGCAGTGATCAGCCCTCTTTTCCTATAGCTTATAACATTCACATGTGCAGTAACTAAATCATAGTGACATTCTTGGAACGTGACACCAGGTCTTCTTTTTCACTATATATTTGGGCTATAAGTTTCAGGTCCAAATTATTTAAGTTGCAATAACTGCTGAAACTGCTGTATACCTGGTTCTGTATTTAATGAAGTTGTTCACATCCATATGGAACATTGATCAGAATCTTTCATGGGATGTGAGGGTGTCCATTAGGTCTAGACAGATCCCTTTCATCATGTTTGTTTCTTCATAGAATTATTTATGAGCATCTGTGGGTCATCATCATCTTGCAAGATTTAGGCAGGATTGATGAGAGCAGATTTTTCAAACCTGTTTCCAGGATGGTTCAGGAGTAGGACTTGCTACTGTTTCACACAGTCTTTAAACAGCCAGGGTTCTGAATTCCTTTGAGAAGAGCCTCAACTGCATGGCATGCTTTAAGTCCAAGATGCTGACCCAGAGTTAACTTCTCTGCTTCTTTCACTAGAATACTGGTAGCCACCATGGCTCTTAGGCAAGTGGACCTGCCTGAGGATACAGGGTCCAATAACTTGGGCAGATCTACTACTCGGTGTTTCCATGGACCTAAAAGGAGTGGTTCCACACCTTTTGCAGTAACTTGTGTTTCATGGAGCTCTAGATGAAAAGTTTTGTAGGCATCTGGAAGTGTTAGAATTGGAGCTAAAGTCACCTGTCTTTAAAGTCTCAAAGGTGATTTGTTTAGACTCATTCCAGATTAGAGAATCAATGCCCTCAAATTGTGCTGGGATTTTATTTTAGTTGGGAGTTTTTTAATGACTGCTTCTATTTCTTTAGGTGTTATGGGATTGTGTAGATAGTTTATCTGATTTTCCTTTAACTTTGGTATGTGGTATCTGTCTATAAAACCATCCATTTCATCTAGATTTTCCAGATTTCTTGAGAATAGGCTTTTCTAGTAAGATATGAATTTTTAATTTCCTCAGTTATGTTGTTATGTGTCCCTTTTCATTTCTGATTTTGTCAATTTGGGTACTGTCTCTGTGCCCTGTAGTTAGTTTGGGTAAGAGTTTATCTATCTTGATTTTCTCAAAGAACCAGCTGCTGGTTTTGTTAATTTGTTTCTTGCTCTTTGTTTGTAATTTCTTGCTTTCAGCACTGAGTTTGAGTATTTCCTGCAGTCTACTCTTAGGTGTTTCCTTCTTTTTGTCTTAGAGATTTCAGGTGTTCTGTGAAGTTGTTGGTATAAGATGACCCCAAATTCTTTATGAAGGCACTCAGTACTGTTAAATTTCCTCTTAACACTGCTTTCCTTGGGTCCCAAATGTCAGGGTATGCTGCATCTTCGTTTCCTTTGAACTATAGAATGTCTTTCATTTCATTATTTTTTCTTCACTGACAAAGTTATCATTGAGTAGAGAGTTGTTGTGTTTCAGTCAGCTTTTTGTTGTTCTTGGTTATATGATAAAATGGATGTTATTATTGAATGTTCTTGTATATGTTAAGGCTTGTTTTATGTCTGATTGTACAGTCAATTTTGGAGAAAGTTCCAGGGGTGCTAAGAGCAAGGTTTATTTTGTTGTTTTGGGGTGAAATGTTCTGTGGATATCTGCTTAATCCATTGGTTCATAACTTCCCTTAGTTTCACTGTGTCTCTGTTTAGTTTGTTTAAATGACATGTCCACTGGTGAGAGTGGGGTGTTGAAGTATGCCTTTTTTTTTTTTTTTTTGGCTTTATGGAAAATTTATTGCACCTCTCCTGCTGTGCATTACTTTTTCATCTCAGCGTCTTGCTCTACAGGGTTTTTGTTTTGTTTTGTTTTGGTTTTTTTTGTTTTGTTTTTTGTTTTTTTTTGCCCTTTTTGCTTGGGTGCTGCATTAGTCATGGTTCTCTAGAGTCACAGAACTTACGGGTATTCTCTATATAGTAAGGGAATTTGTTGATGACTTACAGTCTGTAGTCCAACTCCCAACAATGGTCAGCAGCAGCTGTGAATGAAAGTCTGAGGATCTAGCTGTTGCTCAGTCCCACAAGGAACACAGTCAAAGAAGAGAGGATATTCCTTCTTCCAATGTCCTTATGTAGGTCTCCAGCAGAGGGTGTGTCACAGATTAATGGTGTGTACCACCACTCCTGTATCTAAGACTTACTTTGTCCCAGGCTGACCTTGAATCCAGAGATCTCCTTGCTTCAGTGTCCTGGGATTAAGGGCTTATACTACTTTGCCTGGGCTTAAGTTTTCATGGCCACTATGCCTCAATATCTCCATGGCATGATCCAGGTCAGAAACTTGTGTCTTCCAGACACAAATATGGATCACCTGTGAGCCTTCTAATTCTGGGTTGTAGTTCAGTCCAGACAGAGTTAAGTTGACGATCAGGAATAGCCTCTACAGATTCTAATGAGCCGGGTATTGGCTCAGGACATTCGGAGACTGGTAAAAGCTTGAAAGTTCTTCTCTTCTTATGTGACCAGTCTGGCATTCTCTTTTTTGTACACATTGCGGATGGGCATCACAGGTCCTGTTAGCTGCCTGGCCAATTTGATTTCTTCAGCAGAATTGTCTCCCTTCTTATTGTGTCCTGAATTTGCTGAATGTTTTGGGTTAAGAGTTTTTTACTCTTAACATATTTTATTTTATTTTATTGTCTCCCTTCTTATTGTGTCCTGAATTTGCTGAATGTTTTGGGTTAAGAGTTTTTTACTCTTTACATATTTTCTTTGATTGACTTGTCAACATCATCTATGGTAACTCCTATGTGTGAGATTATCTTTTCTAATGGCAGAGACCAGCCTCGACAAGAGTCAGGGGTCACCACGGAATAGGGATATCTGGTAGGTGAAGAAGAAAACACATAATTGAGATACAATACTGTACTGGCTGGTTTTGTGTGTCAATTTGACATAAGCTGGAGTTATCACAGAGAAAGGAGATTCAGGTGAGGAAATGCCTCCATGAGATCCAGCTGTAAGGCATTTTCTCAATTAGTGATCATGAGGGAGGGCCCATTGTGAGTGGTACCATCCTTCTGTTGGCAATCTTGGGTTCTATAAGAGAGCAAGCTGAACAAGGCAGGGGAAGCAAGCCAGTAAGTAACATCCCTCCATGGCCTCTGCATCAGCTCCTTCTTCCTGACCTACTTGAGTTCCAGTTCTGACTTCCTTTGGTGATGAACAGCAATATGGAAGTGTAAGCTGAATAAACCCTTTCCTCCCCACCTTGCTTCTTGGTTGTGGTGTTTGCACAAGAACAGAAACACTAAGACAAATACTGTCAGGTTGGCTTTTTTTGCCATGTGAACCCTTGAACTCGGGAGTCAGGGTGCTCACCTAGACTTAAAGCAGCCCCAGTCTTTTATTGAAATAATACAAGGACATTGGATTACAACATTCATAGGGGTGGTGAGTGGGTAAATGCTTATCTATTTTCCTGTGCCAACATTTTCTTGTGACACAGAGTAATACAGTTTTGAAAGAGAAAAATGGGAACTATCCAATCTGAGACACAATAATTTTAATGCAAGCACAGTTTTTTATATCTCCTGACCACCAATCTCCATTGACGTCAGGATAGCAGTATTGCAGTTACAAAGTAAGCATTTTTCAGACATATATGAGACAATAAGTTTTCATAAAAAGGCAAACATGAAGTCATACTACTGACTCTGCAGTCTTTATAATTTTTAGACCCCATCTGTCTATCTACAAAAGCATCCTCACCCAACTTGTCTATTCCTAGGTGCCTGCTACCATCATACGTCAACCCAAAGAACCCATTGCTATCTTTCTGGGAATTATCTGTATATTATTCCATCCACAATTTTATGATTAAAGTACCCTAATTTTATTATACAGAATAGAGACTAAGACAGGGGGAACAGCTGCAGAATTACTCATCTCTGCCTGTGGTTCTAGGTTACATTCAATTACACCTAGAGTGTGTGATTGTAAAACATTTCTCTTGAATTCATGAACAGCCTTCACTTTAATATTATTGGTAACATTGAAGTTTTGGATAACAAGCTGACTCCTACTAGCTCTTGCCAGGTCACTAAATACCGATACAATCAAGGAAGTCAGAAAGAAAAGGAATAGTAAATAGATAAAGAAAATGATAAGTACTAAGGATAATTGTAGAAATAACACCACAAGTTGCTTACACCAAAGAAGCAGACCTTGGTGTCTTTCAATATTCATACTGGGGTCCACAAGAGGTCTTAACCTCATGCTCTGAATAACGATACTCCTGGCAGGTTTTTCTTCCTTGTCATCAGGGGTCCCAGGTATCTCAATCTTAATGTAGGGTGTCTCCAACATTCTATCTCTTGTATTGTGTTGGTGATGCTTGCATCTGTAGCTCCTGATCTCTTTTGTAGGTTGTCCATCTCCAGGGTTTCCTCCACATTTGATTTCTTTTTGTATAACATTATTTTTTTCATTTTTATTGGTTATTTTATTTATTTTTCATATGTTATCGCCCTTCCCAGTTTCCCCTTCACAAACCCCCTATCCATCCCCACACCCTCCCCTCTATGAGGGTGCTACCACACCTACTCCTGCCTGAGTGTCCTAGTGCTCCTGTAACCTGGATCATGGAGACTCCACTGGACCAAGGGGCTCCCTTCCCATTGATTCCAACTAAGGAATCCTCTGCTACATATCCATCAGGAGCCATGGGTGTCTTTGGATGGTGGTTTAGTCCCTGGTAGCTTTGGGGGCTCTGGTTGGCTGATATTGTAGTTTTTCTTATGGGGTTGCAAACCCCTTCAGCTCCTACAGTCCTTGCCCTAACTTCTCCATTGGGGTCCCTACTCTCAGTGTGATATTTGACTGTGAGCTTCTGCATCTGTATTGGTCAGGATCTGGCAGAGTATCTCATGAAACAGCTATATCACGCTCCTGTCCATCCCAGGCTTCTTGGCATGAGAAATAGAGTCTGGGTTTGGTGTCTTTAGATGGGATGGATCCCTAGGTGGGTCAGTCTCTGGATGGCCTTTCCCTCAGTCTCTGCTTCCCTTAGTCCCTGCATTTCCTTTTGACAGGAGGAATTCTGGATTAATATTTTTTGAGGTGGATGGGTGACTTCGTCCCTCAAACTTGGCTGAACATATCCACTGAATATGTTTTTTACAGGTTCTCTTTCCCCTGTGTTCTGTATTTAGCCTTATGTCCCCTCTGTTTTTTTACCTTGGGTCTCTGGCATCTGAGACTTCTAGTGGATACCCCAGATCCCCATACCCCACTGACACACACCTACTTTCAAATTCCTGACCCTATGGACTTTTCACCCATATCCTCCCATATCTGAACCAGCCCCTCTTTGTCTGTCTCTCTCCTGTCTCCCTCCCAGATCCCTCTCTCCCTATTTCCCAGAGATTATTCTTCCCCCTGTTGAGTAGTACTGTAGCATCCACACTTTGGTGTGGTCCTTACTCTTCTTGGGTTTCATACAATCTGTGAGTTGTATCTTGGGTATTCTGAGCTTCTTTGTGGCTAATATCATTTATCAGTGAGTCCGTACCATGTGTGTTCTCTTGTGACTGGGTTACCTCACTCAGGATGATATTTTCTAGATCCATCCATTTTCCTGCGAATGTCAAAGAGATATTGTTTTTAATATCTGAGTAGTTCTCCATAGTGTAAATGTATCACATTTTCTGTATCCATTCCTCTGTTGAGGGACACCTCGGTTGTTTCCAGCTACGGGCTATTATAAATAAGGCTGCAGTGAACACTGGAGCATGTGTCTCTGTTATATGTTGGAGTATCTTTTGGTTATATGCCCAGGAGTAGTATGGCTGGGTCCAATTTTCTGAGGAACAACCAGATGATTTCCAGAATGGTTGTACCAGCTTGCAGTCCCACCCATAATGGAGGAGTGTTCCTCTTTCTTCACATCCTTACCAGCATCTGGTGTGACCTCAGGTTTGATCTTAGCCATTCTGACTTGTGTGAGGTGGAATTTCAGGGTTGTTGTGATTTGCATTTTCCTGATGACTAAGGATGCTAAACATTGCTGGGCAGTGGTGGTGCATGCCTTTAATCCCAGTGCTTGGGAGGCAGAGGCAGGAGGATTTCTGAGTTTGTGACCAGCATGGTCTACAGAATGAGTTCCAGGACAGGCAGGGCTATACAGAGAAACCTTGTCTCGAAAAACCAAAAAAAAAAAAAAAAAAAAAAAAAAAAAAAAAAAAAAAAAAAAGGCTGTTGAACATTTCTTTAGGTGCTTTTTGGACATTCGGTATTCCTCAGTTGAAAATTCTTTGTTTAGCCCTGTACCCCATTTTTAATAGGGTTATTTGGTTCTCTGAAATCTAACCTTTCAAGTTCTTTGTATATATTGGATATTAGCCCTCTCTCGGATGTAGGTTTGCTAAAGATCTTTTCCCAATCTGTTGGTTGCTGTTTTGTCCTATTGACAGAGTCTTCTGTCTTACAGAAGCTTTGCAATTTTATGAGGTCCCATTTGTCCATTCTTGATCTTAGAACATAAACCATTGGTGTTTTGTTCAGGAAAATTTCCCTTTGCCCATGTGATCCAGACTTTTCTTCACTTTCTCTTCTATTGGTTTCAGTGTATGTGGTTTTATGTGGAGGTCTGTGATCCCAGTAACTTGAGCTTTGAGCAAGTAGATAAAATGGGTCAATTTGCATTCCTCTACATGCTGACCACCAGTTGAACCAGCACCATTTGTTGAAAATGCTGTCTGTTTACCACTGGATGTTTTTGTCTCCTCTGTCAAAGATCAAGTGACCATAGGTGTGTGAATTCATTTCTGGGTCATGATTTCTATTCCTGTGCAAACATCATGACCAGGAAGCAAGTTGGGGAGGAAAGGATTTATTGAGCTTACACTTCCATGCTGCTGTTCATCACCAAAGGAAGTCAGAAGTGGAACTAAGCAGGTCAGGAAGCAGGAACTGATGCAGATGCCATGGAGGGATATTACTTACTGGCTTGCTTGCTTCTCCTGGCTTTCTCAGCCTGCTTTCTCATAGAGCCCAAGACTACCAGGCGACAGATGGTACTACTCACAAGGGGCCCTCCCCCTATGATCACTAATTGAGAAAATGCCTTACTGCTGAATCTCATGGAGGCATTTTCTCAACTGAAACTCCTTTCTCTGTGATAACTTCAGCTTGTGTAAAGTTGACACACAAAACTAGCCAGTACCCTGGGTGTTCATTCTATTCCATTGATCTACCTTTATGTCTCTGTACCAATACCATGCAGTTTATTTTATTACTATTGCTCTATAGTACAGCTTGAGATCAAGGACCGTGAGTCCCCTGTAAGTTCTTTTATTGCTGAGAATGATATTTGCTATCCTGGGTTTTTTGGTATTCCAGATAAATTTGAGAATTGCTTTTTCTATCTCTCAGAAGAATTGGTATGGAATTTTGATGGGGATTGCATTAAATCTGTGTATGGCTTTTGGGAAGATGTACATGTTTAATGTATTAATCCTGCCAATCATTGAGCTTGGGAGATCTTTCCATCTTCTGAAGTCTTCTTCGAATTTCTTGTTCAGAGACTTGAGGTTCTCATTGCACAGATCTTTCACTTGCTCTGTTAGAGTTACACCAAGAAATTTTATATTATTGGTGAGTATTGTGAATGATGATGCTTCCGTAATTTCTTTCTCAGCCCATTTAACCTCTGAGTAGAGGAAAGCAACTGATTATATTGAGTTAATTTTGTATCTAGCCACTTTTCTGAAATTGTTTATCAGCTGTAGGCATTCTCTCCTGGATTTTTTATTGAGAGGGTCACTTTTGTATACTATCATATCATTCACAAATAGTTGTTGTCTGCAACCAGATCTTCAGTAACATTAGCATGATGCTGCCAGCAAAAAAACATCCCCCATCATCAACTCTTCCACGGGAGGTCATCTTCCAGGTACCTACAGGGAATCAGTTATTCAAAGTCTCCCAACAAAAAAAAAATCACAGGGTCAGATGGATGTAGCACAGACTTATAACAGTCATTCAAAGAAGAGCAAAAACCAATACTTCTGAAAATATTCCACAAAATAGAAACAGAAGGAACAATGCAAATTTCATTCTATGAGACCCCAGTCACCCTCATGCCTAAACCACACAAAGACTCAACATAGAGGACTTCAGAACAAGTCCCCTCATGAGCATTGTTGTAAGAGCAGTCAATTAAAATACTTGCAAACCGAATCCAAGAACGCCACAAAAACATCATCCAGCATGATGAGGTAGGCTTCATCCCAGAAATGCAGGCATGATTCAATGTATCAAAGTCCATCGATGTGGGCCTAGAGAGACAGCTCAGTGGTTAAGAACACTGACCACACTTCAAGAGGTCCTGAGTTCAATTCTCAGATACCACATGGTAGATCCCAACCATCTGTAATGGGATCCAATGCCCTCTTCTGGTGTGTCTGAAGACAGCTATAGTGGACTCATATGAATAAAATAAACTAAAATAAAAAATCCATCAATATTATCCACTATATATAAACACTGGAAAAACCCACATGATTATCTCACTAGATGCTGAAAAGGCCTTTGGAAAAATCCAACATCCCTTCATTTTAAAAGAAATGGAGAGATCAGAGATACAAGGTACTTACCTAAATTCAATAAACACAATGTACAGCAAGCTGACAGCTAACATCAAATTAAATGGAGAGAAATTTAAAGCAATCCCACTAAAATCAGGGAGAAAATAAAGCCTCCCTCTCTTTCCTTATCTATTCAATAGAGTTCTTGAAGTTGCATGGAGAACAATGAGACAATTAAAGGAGATCAAGGGAATACTAATTGGAAAGGAAGAAGTCAAAGTCTCTCTATTAGTAGGTGATATCTTAGTATATAGAAGTGACCCAATATTCTACCAGAGAACTACAGCTGATATACACCCTCAGCAAAGTTGTTGGGGTACAACATTAACTCCAAGAAATCAGTAGCCATCCTTTATACAAACAGAATATGGGGTGAGAAAGAAATTAGGGAAATAACACCCTTCACAATAGCATCAAATAAGATCAGATATCTTGGTGTAACTCTAAGCAAGCAAGCGAAAGACCTGTATGACAAGAATTTCAACAGCTTGAAGACAGAAATTGAAGATATCACAAGAGGGAAAGATCCCCCATGCTCATGAATTGATAGTTCCAAATTTGCTGGTCCAAAAATCATAATTCTTGCTTTGTAACTTTAAGTCAGCTGCAGGGGAGATACACTTTTGGTGTGAATATTCTTATTTTGATTTTTATTGGAAATTTTAAAAATAAAAGACGATTCCTGGAGACCTGCTGTTCTTTGGATCCCATTAGAAGGACAGAGAAGGTGAAGTTTGACATGGAGAAAGAATTTCAGAGACAGCAGCAGTAGCAATAGACACCCTCAACAACAAAAGGCAAAGACAGTCTGACCAGCTATTCATGTTCTTTACGGCCAGAAAGTGTCATCTATCCTGAGCGAGGGATTTCTAAACTTAGCTATTCCTTCCTTGGAAAGCCCTCACAGAACCTACTGATCCTATGGTTTACAACCAAGAGAACTCATCACAGCACGAAAAGAATGAACCCATTACATAGTTGCAGTGAAATGGCAACATTTAATGAAGATACACATATGGGTACAACTTATGTTTGATCATCCATATTGCACTTCATCTTACCTTAGCTTCTGTAACTACTTTTATTAACTAATTAAACATGCAAACTATCATTTCATTATTCAAAGATTATGTGTGTCATGAAGCATTTGTCCTACCATAACATTTGATACAGGTTATACAATTACACAGTGATGTACTTTTTACAGCTTTGAAAAACCACAACCTTGCTGTAAACCATTTTCTTTTTTTTCAGACATTGCCTAAAGGAAAAAGAACTCCAATGCCTGAAGTCACACATAATAATTTCCCACTCTACAAACAAGTTCCATCTTTCCCTGATACCTCAAATTCTTCCTCTTCCTTTTCCTCTTCCTCTTCCTCTTCCTCTCAAGGCCAAACCAATATAGGTACTCTTAATAAACACCATGGCCCTCTTATACGTTGATCTGATTGATTCTGGAATTGAATCCTCAATCTCCTAAAACTGTAACCTGGTTTGGTAATAGACTGTATTGTGGTTGAAATAAGAATGGCACCCATAGGCTCATGTATAGGAATGCTTAGTCATCTGAGAGTGGCACTATTTGAAAAGGATTAGGAGGTGTGGCCTTGCTGGAGGATTGATTTCAGGTGTCAGAAGCCCATGCTGGGCTCAGTTCTATACCTGCCTTTATGCCTACAGATCAGGATGTAGCTCTCTTCTAGTGATCCAGTGTCTGTCTACATGTTGCCATGCTGTCCTCCATGATGACAATGCACTAAACCTCTGAAACTTTAGAGCCCCCAATGAATGATTTCTTTTAGAAGAGTTTCCTTGGCTATGCAGAGTACTAGAACAGTAAGACAGAAAAATTACAGGTAAAACACCTTAAGCTGCGGTCCTACAGTGGTCCAATGGATCTGTGTCTCAGTCACTATTTTCTGTTTTGTAAACCCATTCCTGGCAAGAAGAAAATCAGGGCAAGTTTCATTTTAATTTGCAATTGAATCATCATGATGTGGAAGATGTGATGACAGGCATGTAGAACTGCTTGCTCAGTTCTTAGCCAATTAGGAGCAGAGAGAGAGGGAGTTCCAGCACTCAGCTAACTTTTTAGCTCTCTTCCTATTTCCTTCTTGTCTTTTTAAATAAAAATATATCTACAGTGTCTACACTATATATCCTTAGCAAAACAGTAAATTAACTACAGTAACAAAAAGATAATAAACAAATAACAAAACATCAAATGAAAACAAAGAGAACCAAATACCCAAAGCAATTCAAGCTCTAATCAAAACCCAAACCAAATAATTAGGCTAAGCAGTATTTTCTTGCTGCAGATTTTGCAGCACAGACCTACAGCCTGTTGCTGGCCTTGTGAATATAGTGCAAAGGCAGTCAGTGATGGTAATAATGTCTTTAAGATGAATGTAGGCATGTCTCATGGTGGTGGTGGGGTTGGTGATGGACATGTCCTTCCAAGGTAAGGCATGAGAAATGTTACAGATGATACCTCAAAATCTTTCAGATTTGCTGGACTGATCTCCATGAAATTATTCTTGATGACCCAGAAACAAAGTCAGAAATTTACATTCTCAGGCTCCTCCTGGATGCCCAGCAGATCTTGGTGTCCCTCAGCAGTTCTCTGAAGCCTTCCAATCTTGCACTGTTGCTGGATCAGAGGCTAGAGAAAATGAATGCCTTGTCATACAGGAAAGCAAGAAAGGAAGAGATTGCAGCCCAAGGTTGCCATCGTTATAGGGATGAGATGCAATGGTGGTTCACTTGCTTTGCACACTCAGTGCTGCCGGTGAAGAGTTGTGTCTGAGGGAGATCTTGACCTGGCCTGTGTCCTGTTTGATCTTCTGTTGTAGTATTTCAGACCTAGGAGAGGAAGAGACAAAGGCCTGGTGAGGACCTGGCATGTCAGCTATCCAGTGAACACCAGCTTTATTGTGCATTGTTGTCCACTATGACCTTTCAGCTCAGGTAATTCCCTGCATCCCCAAAGAGAAGGGCCAGAGATCATTTGAGCCTGGATTTTATTCTCAGATTTAAAAAGTGCTTAAAACTGAACTGTGAACTACACACAATGCTGGTGTTAAAATAAAACACCACATGTCTCCAAGAGTCCATATGTAGTATATTGAAACATAACTGTGTATTAATGTCTGAATCTAACCCTATACAAAAGCCTTCTAGGGAGCCTAGTCACCACTGAAGTGAAGGTTCTTATTATTTTTGTTGTGGAAAATCCTCTATGGCTGACATTTGTGAACCCCTACATCTGTGAGTCCACAGAGAAACCATCTCACAGGGAATCCATACACACTGAAGAGACTGTATAATCAGCAAGATTGTGCTAAATGTAAATCTTCACAAGGGTGAGCATTGAAGTCTAAAGGGGATATTCATTAAAAAAAAGAAATGATACCCCTGCTATGTTTATGGGTACTGTAGGATTATTTGTGGGGAGTCTTAAGGGACTATGGGCTTAGGTCATGCCAGAGTGTTCAGAAGGGAAGGACGACATAGTCCCCAGAAATGTTATGGATCACAAGTATTTCGTGGACAGAAGTTCTTTTAAGCTGTATCAGAACAATCCTCTGCGGTGCTTCTAACTGACTGAGGCAGAGAGCCATGTAGAAGGACAGAGATCCAAAGGAACAGTTATACAGGTACAAGAAATCTACTTGGCTCCTGCCATCCTGTGCTAGTACTTCTTCTTAGAGACATCGAAATGATGCTACATCATTTCAGCCACGCTAGACACACACACACAAACACACACACACACACACACACACACACACACACACACACACACACACCTGCACACAAACACACAGAAACACACATTCCTGAACACACACAAGCACATATGTTCACACATACAAGTGTAATTCATTGCAGAAACATGTTTACTTTCTCATTTAATGATAACATAAGAGATCACCAAGGATACTATAAAGGCACACTATAAAAAACCTTTAATTGAAAAACAAAAAGCTGCAGAGATGGTTCAGCCCTTGGGAGAACTTACTGGTCTTCTGGAGGTTCTGAGTTCAATTCCCAGCAACTCATGGTGGCTTACAACCATTATAATAGGATCCATTTCCCTCTTCTGGTGTGTCTGAAGACAGTGACAGTGTACTCACATACATAAATAAATCTTTTTTTTTAAATACAAAATAATCTTGAATGGGAGAAGAACATAGTAGGCATAGGCTATAGACAGCTCAGTCAATAAAGTGCTTTCCTCTAATAAACAGAAGATGGAAAGATGAGGTCTTGGCCAGTTAGCCAAGGCTGCCTTGAACTTCCCTAAGTCTGCACAAAAGGCTTGGTGCCCAGGAACGGAACACTGGACCAGCCTGTTCCTGCCTCTTGCTCGCTGTTTCTCATTGGCTCCAGAGTGAACAGCATCCTCCAGTATGCCCTCATTTACCACAGCCTGTGTGACTTTGGAGCCAAAGCTATGAGCCCGGGCAACTAGGAAATCTCCATAACCAGGATGCAAAGTGAAACTTTTCTCCCTCTCAGGAGGTTCTCTCAGGGATATTGTGAGTAAGTAAAGGCTGACTAGTTCAAGGCTAAATGGTTGCATGTATTATCACACTAGGCAATAGTCCAAGGAAGGGCTGGACTACATCTGGATAGTTTGTACTTCAGGGCTGCTCTGAAGAGTACCACAATAACCATGATGTGCCTTAATTTCTCTGTGGACACCTACTTCCTGTTCTGGAATCACTGGGTCAATGGGGACTTCTATTCAACTTTCTGAAGAGTTGTACATGATTTCTCTCAGGGCTACCCCATTTGATGCCTCTGGCAATGTCTAAGGGTCCTCATTTTTCCCAACCCTCCTTGAGGATGATTTTCACTCAGATCAAATGATTTTGAATAACAGCAGTTACAGAGTGCTGCAGACAGAACACAGGGTGAGTCCTTTTGAATATGATGAGCCTCAGGGGCTGTCTGAGGCAGTCCTGTTCTAGCACTTCACCATATTTATGGACCTTTAACTCCATACAGATGCAACACCAAACAACTCAGTCTTTCACATAATAACACCCAGGACAAACTCCAAGACTAAGGATAAGTAAGTCAAGTTGGAAAGAAAATGGTAGCAGGCAATGAGGAAAACAAACTAGGATGCTGAGGAGATGCAACAAGCCAACTAACCTTCCAGTGGGCAGTTACTATACATCAAAAGCAGAGAAGGGACACAAACTGTTAGGCAGCGTTTGTGACTCTCAGACACCTGGATTTGACACAGCACCTTCCTCCTTACGTCCATATACCACAGTCCTTTGTTTTTCTACAAATGATTTCTACACAGATCAATAGTTTTACCTCTACAAACCCTTGAAATTCTGACTTCACACCATGATTTGTCTCCTGTTGTTCTAGTGAGCTAGGTGGAGAGGCATGATGATGGGCTGCTGTGTTTGATTTTCCTGATGCAGAGTGAACTGACAGAGGACTTTTCTCATCATAATTGTCCTCTACGGTTGTTTAAGATGTCTGCTGACCAAGGGAGTCTATGTACATACACATGCAAATATATACATATATGTACAGCAACACAAGTGCATGCCTTCACACAGATGCATACACAAACACAAACACGCATAAATACACACTTGTATATATAAGCGCCCATACTACAAATACCTACACCAAGGACCTACCACTACTCAAATACACAACATAAACATGCTAACACACACCTGTGCAAAAGCATACACACAAACAGACATAAACACATTTCCTGTCACTTGAGGATTTAGTGGGACCTAAGCTGTTTACAAGGCTCTTAGACTAACACTGGCTGTGTTGCCCTGGCCTGTCCTTATTTCCTTGTCAGGATCTTTTCCCATGCAGATACTTGCTGATCCTACAAGTAAGTTATAAGCTCTGCACAGATAAGCTGGTCCACACAAGATTCAAGGTACTTAGAAAGAGGGTTCCACGAACATCCTCCAGCAAGCTCCAAGTTGAAGCATCATATTCTGCTCTCTAAACTTACCTTGGCTACTTCTAAGAAGACCCTGGCAGCACCGTAAAAACAAGTTACCTACGGATATTATCCAGGAACTTTAAAACACATCACAGTTCATGTAATATTAGAATATCTGTAACGTCTTTTAAAAGGAGGCTAGTGAATTAACCTGCAATGATTTTTCTGAAATGCAGCACTGTGCAAAACTATGAGTGGGAATCTGTCCTAAATCAAAGCCATGGCCATGATATACTCAGCAAAACAGTGTCAGCAGAGGGATGTACCTTAGGATTCCTAGAGTCCTTGTGGTGAAGCCAATAAGACACACCATGAATTACCAGGGGATTATCTCAGTGCAAGGAAGGAAAAAGAAGTCTAATTTTTATTTTTAAGGTATCTATATTCTTTAACTTTTTGTTTATTACTAAAGATGTTAATTACAAAACAATAAAATGGGGGCCAGGCCTTCTGTCCTGGAACGAGCAGGACTGGAGCCCCTCTGAGTGAGGTGCCATAGAGCAGAACAGAGGACCTAGGTCCTAGATAGTTCTGGAAGTGACTTCCTGAGGCACCTCTCTGTGCTATAAAGCAGGAGGGCATGGCAGTAAGGGGTCCTGGTGCTCCTCTGCCTAGAGTAATGAGGTAGTGGTGGTGGCCTGGGAGGGGGAGGAGAGGGTGTGTGCAGAGAGGAAGCATCCAGGAAGGTCACTTCCTGCCTGGGCTCCAGTTCCCCTGACCCTAGGGTCTGAGTCTCCACTGCAGCTACTGCCACCTTCCATGAGGCAGGCGAGTAGAAGAGTGCTGTGTGATGTCCCTGAGACTGAGGAGGGAACCAGACATGGAGCTTTGGTTAGAATGCTGGTCTCTGGGGTCACTGGATTCCGAGGAGCAGCAGATGACTAGTCATGAAAACACAGGTGAGGTGGCCTTGGCTGTCCCTCAACCAACCCCACTGTTTTCCCAACAGGCCAGGAAACCATCCTTTGTGACTCTGGGGTGCCTAGATTCCTACCCTTGCCCTTTAAGAGCCCCACACTCCCATCTTAGAAGAGAGTCTGGTGTTCAGGTCCCTAAGGGTCCTTTTACTAGGACCACCCAGATCCTTGGAGCCACCTTTTGTCTCATATCTGCAGCTAGCTGTTGTTGAGCACCCCTTTTGTGCCCCATATCCTGGTATGGTTCCAAGAGTAGCCTGTCTGTTTCATGGTGGTTGTTCCTCACATGGGTGGGCCTCTAAACCCAGGGTCTGGAAGTTGTAATGAACGAGGGAAGGACTGGGAAGGGAAATCTGAGGTCACAGGGTAAGATTTGGAAGGGTGGGCTGGGCTAAATATGAAATTATTCACTTTTAAGTGTTGGTACCATGAGTTATGTTTGTTTAAGAAATCGTTATTGAGTTGAAAACTCACCTATTAGTTACATGGAGCCTAGGT
>JAPYYD010002392.1:0-11187 GCA_028551405.1 Uromys caudimaculatus | reverse complement strand
ACTCAGGATGATATTTTCAAGTTCCATCCATTTGCCTGCAAATTTCAACTCTTTTTTTTTGATACTTTATTTACATTTCAAATGTTGTCCCCTTTCCATGTCTCCCCTTTGAAACTCCCTATCCCATACCCGTTCCTCAGCCTCTTTGAGGGCATTCCCTCATCCACCAACCCACTCTTGTCTTCCCTACCTGGTATTCCCCTATAGTAGGGGATCTAACACCCTCAGTTCCAAGGGCTTTGCTCTCACTGATTGCCAACAAGGCCCTCCTCTGCCAGATATGTGGCCAGCACCATAGGTCTCTCTATGTGTATTCTTTGGTTGGTGGTCCAGTCTCCTGTAGCACCTGGAGGTTAGGCCAGTTGACACTGTTTCTTCCTCAATGGGGCTGCAAGCTCCCTCAGCTCCTTCAGTCCCTTCTCCAACTCCTCCATCTGGGACTCCACACTCAGTAAAATGGTTGCTGTGGATTGAATCTTGGGTATTCCAAACTTTTGGCTAATATCCACTTAATAGTGAGTGCATACCATTTTCATTCTTTTGTGACTGAGTTACCTCATTCAGGATGATATTTTCAAGTTCCATCCATTTGCTTGTGATTTTCATGATGTCATTATTTTTAATCACTGAGTAGTATTCCTTTGTGTAAGTGTACCACGTTGTCTGTATTCATTCCTCTGTTGTGGGACATCTGGGTTATTTAAGGCTTCAGGCTGTTATAAATATGGCTGCTTTAAACATAGTGGAGCATGTGTCTTTATTAAATGTTGGAGCATCATCTGGGTATATGTCCAGGGGTGATATAACTGGGTCCTCAGGTAGTGCTAGGTTCATTTTTCTGAGGGTCTGCCAAAATCATTTCCAGAGTGGTTGTACCAGCTTGCAATCCCACCAGCAATGGAGGAGTGTTCCTCTTTCTCCACATCCTCGTCAGCATCTGCTGTCATCTGAGTTTCTAACCTTAGTCATTCTGACTGGTGTGAGGTGGAATCTCAGGTTGTTTTGATTTGCATTTCCCTGATGACTAATAATGTTGAACATTTATTAAGGGGCTTCTCAGCCCTTCAAGTTTCCTCATTTGAAAATTCTTTGTTTAGCTCTGCTCCCCATTTTTTGATAGAGTTATTTGGTTCTCTTGAGTCTTACTTCTTGAGTTCTTTATATATATTGTATATTAGCCCTCTATTGGACATAGAATTAGTAATGATCTCTTCCCAATCTCTTGATTACCATTTGTCCTACTCACACTGTCCTTTGCCTTAAAGAAGTGTTGCAATTTCTTGAGGTCCCATCTGTCTATTCTTGATCTTAGAGCATAAGCCATCGATATTCAGTTCTGGAACTTTTTGCCTGTGCCCATGTGTTTGACACTGTTCCCCAATTTCTCTTCTATTCGATTCAGTGTACCTGGCTTTATGTGGAGGTCTTTGATCCACTTGGACTTGAGCTTTGTACAGGGGGATAAGAATGGATCAATTTGCATTTTTCTACATGTTGACTGCCATTTGAACCAGCACCATTTGATGAAAGTGCTCTTAATCAATTGAAACAATGTAACAATATAAAGACCCAGGCTAACAGATTGGATCCATAAGCAGGATTCATCAACTTGCTGCATTAAAGAAAAACACCTCAAGCAAACTTCCAACAAACAAGCTCAAATAGCAATTCTATCATTTAATATAAGACACATGAAACCAAAATTACTCTAAAGAGATGTGGACAGATTCTTCATACTCATCAAAGCATAATGCTTTCAAGGTGACATCTCAATCCTAAATATCTATACAAAAAATGGAAGGGAGCACACATCCAGAAAAGAATCATTTACTAATGCTTAAATCACATATCAAACTACAGAAGCTAATAATGGGAGACTTCAAAACCAACTCTCATCAATTGGCAGTCCATAGAAACAAAAACTAAACAGATATACAGCAAAGCAGACATAGATTTTGATCCAAATGGTTTTAAAAGTTATCTGTCATCCTAAAAAAAAGAATATTCTTATTCTCAGCACCTCTTGATACCTTCTCCAAAATAGACCATATATTCGGTCACAAAAACAGCTCCCAACAGATGCAAGATGATTAAAATAATTCCATGCATCCCATCAGAGCAGTAAAGACTAAGACTGGTCTTCAGTAACAACAAAACAACAGAAAGTACACATACACATGGAAGCTAAACAATGCCTTACTCAATAATAACTTGGTCAGTGAAGAAATAAAGAAAGAAATTAAAGACTTTTTAGAATTTAACAAAATGAAGGCACATCATACACAAACTTACGGAAAACAATGAAAGCATTGCTAAGAAGGAAACTCACAGTTCTGATTGCCTCCAAAAAGAAACTGGAGATAACATACACTAGCAGCTTGACAGTACACCTGAGAGCTCTAGAACAAAAAGAAGCAAATACACCCAAGAAGAATAGATGGCAAGAAATAATCAAAGACAGGGCTAAAATCAACCAAGCAGAAACAAAAAGAACTATACAGAGAATCAACCAAATCAGGAGCTGGTTCATTGAGAAAATCAACAAGATAGATAAACCATTAGCCAGACTAACCAGAGGGCACAGAGACAGTATCCAAATTAACAAAATCAGAAAGAAAGAGGGAGACATAACAAAAGAAACTGAGGAGATTAAAAAAAATTATCAGATCCTACTTCAAAAGCCTATACTCAACAAAATTGGAAAATCTAGATAAAATGGACAATTTTATAGAAAGATACCTAACACAAAAATTAAATCCGGATCACATAAACCATGTAAACAGTCCCATAAACCCTAAAGAAATTGAAGCAGTCATTAAAAGTCTACCAAACAAAAAAGGTCCAGGACCAGATGGGATTAGTGCAAAATTCTATCAGACCTTCAAGATGAAATAATACCATAGTCTTCAAATTATTCCACAAAATAGAAACAGAAGAAACAGTACACAATTCATTATATGAAGCCACAGTTACACTAATACCAAAAGCACACAAAGACCAACAACGAGAATTTCAGACCAAGTTTTCACATGAATATTGATGCAAAAATACTCAATAAAATTCATGCAAACTGAATCCAAGAACACATCAAAACAATCATTCAACAAGGTCAAGTAGGGTTCATCCCAGTGATGAAGGGATGGTACCATATACGGAAAGCCATAAACATAATCCACTATATAAACAAACTCAAAGAAAAAAAAAAAACCAAACAAACACAAGACCATTTCATTAGAAGCTGAAATGCATTTGACAAAGCTCAATATCCCTTCATGTTAAATGTCTTAGAAGTATCAGGAATTCAAAGCCAATACCTACAAATATACTAAAGCAATATACAGCAAACCAATAGTCAACATCAAACTAAATGGACAGAAACTTGGAGTAATTCCACCAAAAACACGACTAGACAAGGATGCTCATATGTATTCAATATAGCACTCGAAGTTCTAGGTAGAGCAATTAGACAACAAAATGAAGTCAAAAGGACACAATTTGGAAAGGATGAAGTCAAAATATCACTACTTGCAGAGGATATGATTCTATACTTATGTGACTCCAAAAATTCTACCAGAGAACTCCTACAGCTGATAAATAACTTTAGCAAAGTAACTGGATATAAACTTATCTCAAACAAATCAGAGGCCTTCCTATACTCAAAAGATAAATGGACAAGAAAGAAATTAGGGAACAACACTCTTCTCAACACTCATAAACAACATAAAATATCCTGGTGTGACTCTAACCAAACAAGTGAAAGATCTGTTTGACAAGAACTTCAAGTCTCTGAAGAAAGAAATCAAAGAAAACTTCAGAAAATGGAAAGATCTCCCATTCTCATGGATTGGCAGGATTAATATAGTAAAAATGGCCATCCTGCCAAAACAAATCTATAGACTCAATGCAATCCACATCAAAATTCCAACTCAATTTTTCATAGAGTTAGAAAGAGCAATTCTCAAAATCATTTGAAATAACAAAAAGTCCAGGATAGTGAAAACTATTCTCAACAATAAAAAAAACTGCTGGGTAATCACTACCCTGTCCTTAAGCTATAGTAGTGAGCAATAGTGAAAAAAATTCATGCTATTTGTATAAGCAGGCACATCAATGGAATAGAATTGTAGACCTAGAAATGAACCCACACATCTATGGTCACTTGATCTCTGACAAAGAAGCTAAAACTATCCAGTAGAAAAAAATACAGCATTTTCAACAAAAGGTGCTGTTTCAACATGGGGTCAGCATGTAAAAGAATGCATATTGATCCATTCTTATCTCCGTATACAATGCTCAAGTCTAAGCAGATCAAGGACCTGCACATAGAACCAGATACACTAAATCTAAAGGAAGAGCCTTGAACACTTGGACACAGAGGGAGTTTTTCTGAACAGAACACAAATGGCTTATTCTCTAAGATCAAGAATCAATAAATGGGACCTTATAAAATTGCAAAAGTTTTGTAAGGTAAAGGACACTGTCAATAGGACAAAACTGAAACCAACAGATTGAGAAACTATCTTTAACTATCCTAGATCTGATAAAGGGCTAATATACAATATATACTAAGAACTCAATAAGTTAGACCTCAGAGAATCAAATAACCTTATTAAAAAATGGGGTACAGAGCAAAACAAGGAATTTTCAACTGAGGAATACTGATTGGCTGAGAAGCACCTAAAGAAATGTTCAACATCCTTAGTCATCAGGGAAATTCAAACCAAAACATACCTGAGATTCCACCTCATAACAGTCAAAATGGCTAAGATTAGAAACACAAGTGACAGCAGATGCTGGCGAGGATGTGCAGAAAGAGGAATACCCCTCAATTCTTGGTGGGATTGAAAACTGGTATAAGAACTCTGGAAATGAGTCTTGTGGTTCTTAAGAAAATTGGACATATTACTACCTGAGGATGCAAATATATCACTCCTGGGCATATACCTAGAAGTTGTTCCAATATATAACAAGGGCACATGCTCTACTATGTTTATAGCAGCCATATTTATAATAGTCAGAACCTGGAAACAACCCAGATATCCCTCAACAGAGAAATGGATTCAGAAAATGTAGTACATTTACACAATGAACTACTACTCAGCTATTAAAAACAATGACTACATGTAATTCATAGGCAAATAGATGAAACTTGAAAATATCATGTTGAATGAGGTAAACCAGTCACAAAAGAACCTACATGTTTTGCACTCACTGATTAGTGGATATTAGCCCAAAAGTTGGAATACCCAAGATGCAATTCCCACATCATATGAAGCTCAAGATGAAGGAAGAACAAAGTATTCGTGCTTCAGTGCTTCTTAGAAGTGGAACAAAAATACTCACAGAAGGAATTATGGAATCAAAGTTTGGAGCAGAGACTGAAAGAAATGTCATCTACAGACTGCACCACCTGAGGATACATCCCATATGTATTCACCAAACTCAGATGATATTTTGGATGCCAGGAAGAACTTGCTGACAGGAGTCTGATATGGCTCTCTCCTGAGAGCCTCTGCCAGAGCCTGACAAATACTGAGGCAGATGCATGCAACCAACCATTGGTCTGAGTGTGGGGTATCTGATGGAAGAGTTGGAAAAAAGACTAAATGAGCTGACAAGGTATGCAGCCCCATGCGGGGGGCGGGGAGTAAAAATGTCAACTGGCCAGCCCGTCTGTTGCTCCCAGAGACTGGACCAGCAAACATAGAGTACACCTGGAGAGACCCATAGCTCTGCCTGTATATGTGGCAGAGGATTGCCTTGTTGGACATCACTGGGAGGAGAATCCCTTGTTCCTGAGGGGGTTCAATGCCCCAGTGTAGGGGAATGCCAGTGCATGAAGTCAGAGGAGGGTAGATTGGTGTGAGAGCACCCTCATAGAAGCAGTGGAAGGGGGGATGGTATAGGGTGTTTACCCCAGAGGGGAGACTTGTAAAGGAGATAACATTTGACAGATAGAGAAAATATCCAATAAAAGGAAACAAAAAACCACTCTTACCAATGGGCAGATAATCAATATAGAAACTAAACAGAGGAAGAATGAAACTAACATACATTATGAATCAAATGGAACTAACATATCTAGAGGATTTTACTCCCAAATACAAAACATGTACACTCTACTCAGCAGCACTCAGCACCTTTTCCAAAACTGATTATACACTTGGAAACATAGCAAGTGTCAAGAGATACAAGAAGATAAAATAACTCTTTATATTAACTTATTCAGAGTACCAAGGATTAAACCTGGATTTCAACATCAAGAGGACAACAAAAGAAATTCCTGCAAACTCATAGAAATAGAAGTATTCTCTGCACAATGAACATGGGCTCAAAGAATACAAAAGAAAGAAATTAAATACTTCCTAAAATTCATGGAATTTGGATGCAGAACATGCCTATACTTTTGGGACATAATGAAAGCAATGCTGAAAACAAAATGCATAGCACTAACTGCCTTTTTAAAGAAAAAGAAAACATCTTATACTAGCCAATTAACAGCATAGTTGAAAGGTATAGAACAAAAAAAGATCCAAACACAATAAAGTATAATAGCAACAGAAAATAAAACTCATCGATGAAATAAAAAAATAGAAACAAAGAGAGCATTTCAAATTAACAATAACAGCTTCTTTGAGAAAATCAGCAAGACAGATTAACCCATAGCAGAAATAACTAAAATGAAGAGAGCCATTATCCAAAATGACAATCAGAAATGAAAATGGTGACATAAAAATAGACACTAAGAAAATGCAAATAATCATTATGTCTTATTTCTAACTCCTATGCAACACAAAATTGTAAAGTATAAATTATAGAAATTATTGTCTAGATATTTACACTTTCCAAAGTTAAATCAAGATCAGGTAAACAATCCAAATAATCCTATATCCACTTTGGAAACAGGAAGAGTCATTAAAATCTAAAAAATAACCAATACCATCACCCCAACAAAAAACAAAAGCCAACAGCAAAAACTCCGGTGCCAGATGGTTTTAAGGAAAAAATTTACCAGTCTTTCAAAGAAGTTCTAATATCTAGACTCCTCAAAGAATTCCACAAAACAGAAACAGAAGGAACGTTGCTAAACTCCTTATAAAGGGCAGCAGTCACCATGATACCTAAGAAACAGAATTTCAGAGAATTTTCTGTTATTAAACTTGATGCAAAAATACTTGCAAACATAATCCAGAAACACATAAACACATCATCTAACATAATCAAGTAGGCTTCATCTCAAGCATAATGCCTGTATTCAATATAAGAAAATTCATCAGTATAATCCACTATATAAGCAAAATGAAAGAATAAAAAACATCATCACATTCGACACTGAAAAATCATTTCACCAAATCCAATGCCCCATCATGATAAAAGTCTTGGAAAGCTCAAGAATCAAGTCCCATAGAGAAATACAAGGAATGCAATACCCAGCAATCCAATAGCCAACATCATATTTAATATAAATAAACATAAAAATTCCACTGATATCAAAGGTAAGGCAAGGCTGGCCTCTGTCTCTTTATCTCTTCAGTATAGTACTTGAAGTTCTAGTTAAAACAACAAGAGAACCAAGGAGATCAAGGAAATAGAAATTTTGGAAAGAAGAATCTAAAATATTACTATTTGTATATGATATGATAGTATACATAAATGACCAGAAACCTCTATCAGAGAACTCCTACAGCTAAAAACACATTCAGTAATGTAGCTTATTACAATGTTAACTCAAAATAAAATCAGTATGCCTCTTATATTCAAATGATAAATGGGCTGAGAAATAAGTAATGAAAATATGTTTCTACTCAAAAGCCAGAAGTAAACATAACATCTTGGTATAACTGTAACCAAAAAAGAAAAAAATCTGTATGACAAGAACTTCAGAACCTTGATGAAATAAATTGAAGAAGCTATTAGAAGATGGTTATAGGGCTGAGAAGCACCTAAAGAAATGCTCAACATCCTTAGTCAAATGCAAATCAAAACAACTCTGATAATCCATTTCACACCAGTCAGAATGGCTAAGATCAAAAATTCAGGTGGCAGCAGATGCTGTCGAGGATATGGAGAAAGAGGAACAGTACTCAGTTGCTGGTGGGATTGCAGGCTGGTACAACCACTCGGGTAATCAGTTTGGCAGACTCTCAGAAAAATGGACATAATACTACCTGAGGACACAACTAAAACACTCCTGGGCATATACCCAGATGATTCTCCAACATGTAATAAAGATACATGCTCTACCATGTCCATAGCAGCCATATTCATAATAGCCAGAAGCTGGAAACAACCCAGATGTCCCTCAGCAGAGGAATGGATACAGAAAATGTGGTACATTTACACAATGGAATACTACTCAGCTATTAAAAACAATGACTTAATGAAATTTGCAGGCAAATGGATGGAACTTGAAAATATCATCCTGAACAGGGTAACTCAGTCAAAAAGGCATGAACATTGTATGTACTCACTGATAAGTGGATATTAGTCCAAAAGTTTGGAATACCCAAGATTCAATTCACAGTAACCATTGGACTGACTGTGAGGTACCAGATGGAGGAGTTGGAGAAGGGACTGAAGGAGCTGAGGGAGTTTGCAGTCCCATGGAGGGAGCAACAGTGTCAACTGGCCTGACCCCCCGGTGCTCCTGGAGACTGGACCACCAGCCAAAGAATACACAGTGAGGGACCCATGGCTCAGACCACATATGTAGCAGAGGGCCTTGTTGGCCATCAGGGGGAGAAGAGGCCCTTGGGCCTGAGAGTGTTAGAGGCCCCAGTATAGGGGAATCCCAAGGTGGGAATACAGGAGTGGAGGGGCGGTGGGTGGGTAGAGGAATGCCCTCAAATTGCTGGAGGAGAGGAGAAGAGATAGAGGGTTTCCAAAGTGGAGACCTGGAATGGGGGCAACATTTGAAATGTAAGCAAAGTATCATAAAATAAAACTTAAAAAAAAAAGGAAAAAAGATAAAGAAAAATCCCATGATCATGGTTTCATAGGATTAATTTAGTAAAAATGGCCTTCCTACCAAAAGCAATCTATGGGTTCAATGCAATTCTCCTCAAAAGTCCAACATAATTCTGTATAGACATTAAAAAACTACTCTCTTACTTCCTATGGGGGAAAAATCCTCAGGGTAAATAAAATAACTATGTACTCCAAAACAACTGTTGAAGAAATCACCATTACTGACTTCAAGATGCATTACAAAGCAATATTAATAGAAACTGTGTGGTATTGGTATAGAAAAAGACAGCTGGATCATTAGAATCAAATGGAAATCCAAGATATAAATCCACACACATACACACACTTGAATTTTGACACAGTATCCAAAACCGTACAATAAAAAATAGAAATCTTCACTAACTGGTGGTGATCTAACTGGATCCATAATTATCATGCTGCACAAAACTGAAGTACAAGTAGACATAATACCTCAACATAAAACTTGATGAACTACATCTAATGAAATAGAAAGTGAGTGTCCTACTTTGGGTTTTACTGCTTTGAACAGACACAATGACCAAACCAAGTCTTATACGTACAACATTTAATTGGGGCTGGTTTATAGATTCACATGTTCAATACTTTATCATCAAGGCAAGATTATGGCAGTGTCCAGGAATATATGGTACATGAGGAACTGAGAGTTCTACATCTTCACTGCATGCCAGTAAAAGACAACTGACTTCAAGGCAGCTAGGACTAGGGTCTTAAAGCACATGCCCACAGGGACCCACCCAACTCCTATCCTAATAGTGCTACTTCTTAGCCCAAGCACATACAAACCATCACACTGGGGAATTATGTTGAATGTGATGGTATATGAGAAAACATATTGAGCAGAACAACAGTACCTCAGGCTCTAAGATTAACAATTTATAAGTGGGATCTCCTGAAGCTGAAAAGCGATTGCAGGGCAAATGATACCTACTTCTTCATCTGACAGATGACTCATATCCAAGTTAAATAAAGAACTTAAGCAAGTAGCCAACAACAAACCAAACAACCTCATTAAAATGGGGTAAAGTGCTACACAGAATTCTTATCAGAGTAACATCTAATGGCTGAGAAATTTAAAGAAATGTTTAATATCTATACTCCTTAGAGTAATGCAAATCGAAACAACTCTGTAATTCTACCCTTCTACCCATCAGAATGACTAAGACCAATAATTGAAGCTAGAGCACTTACTGGCAAGGGTGTGGAGCATGGAAAACAGTCTTCTATTATAGGTGGCTGTGCAAACTTAAACAGCTGAACCAAGCATGGCTATAGCAGAGACAGTATGCCATGGTTTCTGCACTTGGGACCAAGCCCAATTGTGAGCCTCCAGCAGTAGCATTGGCTGATATGAATGTAATGCCATTTTGTGTAATGTATATATTTTCTGGAATCACTCTAGCAGGGGAAAACTCATTCGTTTCAAGGAATGTCATCCATTTTAAGGTTAATGACTCCATGATAAGTAAAAACAGCACAAGTACAGGAGTTGTAGGTATGGCTAGTGTCTTAGCAAAATGGTAAACAGTGGGACCTTCAGAACATCCCTTAAGGCTATGGAAAAGAGCTCTAAATATGTGAGTTTGAAAATATATAATTTTGGGAACGCCAGGAGTCGGTAGCCAACAAGCACCATAGAAAGGTAACCTCCCAGGAACTTGGAAGGGCCGTGAGTGGGGTTGAGGGGAGCAGCACCTCTCGCCCAGACCCGCCCGGATCTGCCGGGATCCGGGGCCTAAGAACCTGGGGACAGAAAAACTCCGAAACTTCCGGATTTCACTTGTGGGCTGAAACCTCTGCCTGCGCCGCCAGGGAGTCAGTAGCCAATGAGCACCAGAGAGGGGTGCCCTCCCAGGAGCCTGGAAAGGCCATGAGTGGGGTTAAGGGGAGCAGCACCTCTCGCCCAGACCCGCCCTGATCTGCCAGGATCCGGGGCCTGAGAACCCAGGGACAGAAAAACTGTGAAATTTCCGATTTACACTGGTGCCTGGGGACCTCAGCCTGGGCCACAAGGCTCCATGTGAACACGGAATCCCAGAAGTGCTGACACACCTTTGAGCACAGGCAAAACCACCACTTCTGGATCAAGACAGACCTTTACAGAACCTTTGGGGCATAGGAACCAAGGGACAGCTGGGGACAAGATCCTTCTGATTCCATTCTGCACCCCAGAGCGGACGC
>JAPYYD010002391.1:0-16669 GCA_028551405.1 Uromys caudimaculatus | reverse complement strand
TCTCTTCCTTATATAATCCACCCAAATTTGTTACAAGGCCTTTTTCATCTATCATTTACCCATATCATTTCTTGTTCTGGCTTTTCACTCTTCTCTGTCCTCCCTTCGTTTGCTGTTACTTTTTGAATTTGACTATAGTTTGGCTACTGGGCATCCAAAGATATGAGGTAGAGGTAATGCATTGCACATGGAGTATTTAAGGAAATGTAGATGCAAAGGACCCTGCACCTTGAATGATGTACAGTTGCCCCAAGAGTGTGAAAGATTCTATGAAAATAAAAATTTAAATGACTAGTGCTCTGTCACCACCTAGTGTGGAAGGGCAGATCAAGGAAGGCCTGTTCTCTCTCATTAATTTGAGCTGTATTCTTCCAGTAGGGCACTGTTACTGTTTTGTGTACAAACTGGGAGGTCACACTATTGAGGTATCTGGGCAGGTCTAGAAATTAGGAGCACCAGTGGGAGGTAGCTTGCAGGTTCTTTCTTGGATTCTCCTCGGAGGCAATTCTAGGAAGGTGTGAGGGACACCTTAAGCTGTGTCATGGTGTGTGTGGGGAAGGGGACAGTGAATCACCAGGAAGAACAGGATGGCTGAGGTATCAGTGTCCAATTTACTGGGACTCAAGGACTGTGAACCAGACTGTGGTTCTGTTGGTACCTGTGATAACCTGGGCAGAGGCCCTTGACCTTTGAGACTCACTCAATTTTGATAATGTGGGGAAGGGGAGACTCTATAACTTTGGCCATTGGAAACTGTGTTGCTTATAATACCTCTGTCCATTGTGCATAACAGGCATTAGTTTTGGTGTGCAGTGGGAAGACAGAATTGAAAATTTAATATCTGGTTAACATTGCATTCCATGTTCAGTTTTGTGTGATTAATTTTACTAAGAATCTGGAAACTGTTAGAAAGAATGTGATGGGGATAATCCTTCAGCAACATTTGATTAGAATCCTTTTACATTTCCACTACCACCAGCCACAATCCCATGCTTCATTGCAATTAATTTCCAGGGTACAAAAGAGTTTTGAGTTTCAGAGATTTTTCAGGTGTTCATGATGCTTGGCAAGAAGCAGACATTAAAATGTTCTCAACATTGTTTTGTGTGGAGTCTTCAGAAGGCATGGGTTTTCCTGAACTCTCAAAGAGGCCTGAGGGTTTGTAGATCCATAGCCACCATTCCGATCACCTCCATGTAGAGCCTGGGACTCACTGCTTGAAAGAAATATCAGTATTAGATTAACAAAGAAAAATATACCAATTAAAATTGACGTTTATTTAATTTTATGGGGGTTCTGAAAATTGTGGTTTTGTAATTTCTGTACACATGCTCTCTGAGGTAACATTGGTCAAGGTCACATTTAAGAGACAATACCCGCCAGGCAGTGGTGGTGCATGCCTCTAATCCCAGCACTTGGGAGGCAGAGGCAGGTGGATTTCTGAGTTCTAGGCCATCCTGGTCTACAGAGTGAATTCCTGTATAGCCAGGGCTACATAGAGAAACTCTGTCTTGGAAAACCAAAAAAAAAAAAAAAAAAAAAAAAAGACAGAGAGAGAGAGAGAGACAGAGAGAGAGAGACAGAGAGAGAGAGAGAGAAGAGATCTTATAAAGGATCCCTAGGATCAGTGCCCTATTTTCCATGAGAAGCATATGGTGAGAGCTTAAGCAGTGTCTGGCTGGCTCTCCCATCTGATTTAAATCTCTAATGGCCATGCCATTTGTTACATGGCTGTGAGAGCTTCAGTCATCTTGTTTACCTTACAGGTTGAAATAGAAAATGAGGGGAGAAAACACAGAATTTACCTGAAGCATTCACTCTTAAAGGGTTATTATAATGTTCTCCTAATTGGTATGTCAAGAAGACAGTGTAAATATCAACCTTTTACACCAAGCGGTGTCAGATCAGTGAGAATCAAATGGCTACTACAGCATATGGTAACAATCCAGAAGGTTGTTTTATTAGGATGGAAACAGAACTTTCTGCCCATGAGTTAGAATGCGCGAAAAATTAAAAATGAGGTTAAGAAACTGAATTGTTTTTGTTTAAACATAAATAGTGACACCAAATGATAGTTGAGCAAAAATATAATAGCTTTAGATTGGTGACTGATCTCTTTCTTGTCTTCTTAGTAAACAACCAGCCTTAGATGGTAACACTTTAATATATGTACACCTTGCAGAGAGTTAAATTTCTGATCTCAGAGATCTAGGCAGGGCCTAGGAATGGGCTTGGCATGAACTCTTCTGTGATGGTCATCCTCTTCAGAAACAGCATTGAGAACTGTATCTGTCAAAATCATGCTTTCCTTGTCTTTACTACTTTGCTTCTCTTTCTTCATTACTTTTCCCCTTCTTTCCATTTTCATTCGAGAAATATTGAATTAATTTTTTCTTTGAAACTAGATTCTTCTCTCATCCAATATATCAGGACCACTGTTTCCCCTCCCTCCATTCCTTCCAGTTGCTCTTCCTCCTCCTCTCATATCTTCCTCTCCCCAAGATACCCACCCCACCTGTGTTCTCTGTAGAAGAGAGCACATTTCAGAGAGGAGAGCCAAGCAGCACCAAGCAAATAGAAAAGGCATGTTGAAAGTCCTCAATTTGAGGTGGCCATGACAAGCAAATAGGAAGAAAAGAGCATCAAGATCAAGCAAAGGAATCAGAGCCATGCTTCCTCCCAGTATTAGGGTTACTACAAACCACCAGGTGTCCATATGTGGTTGGAATTATCTCAGGGACTTGTACTCTTTTGTATTGATCCACCTGAGTGTTTGTATGCCAATACCAGGCAGTTATTTTATTGTTCCAGATTGATTTAGTTCTCCAGGTGTTTTGTACTCGGAGCTAGACATTGTTGTTTCAAGGTCTGTAAACTCTTATTTTGCAATATTAATGAGAATTGTGTTGAATATGTAGATTACTTTTGCAATGATTATTACTGTATTAATCTTACCAAACAATGAGGATGAACTATATTTACCATGTTCTTAAATGTACTTCAATTTCTTCAGATAATTCCAATTTTATCGTACAAGTCTTTCACTTTTAAAAGTTTGTCTAATACAGTTTATTTTATTTGTTTCTTATTACTTTGTTTCTCTGAATTTTTTTTTTTTTTTTTTTTTTAGTCCATTTGTCATTTTGATATAGGAGGCATATTGGAAGATATATGGATTTGTTTTTTGATTTTCAGTTAATCTTGTATCGAACCTCTTTCTTGAAAGTGTTTATAAGCTGTAGAAATTTGGTAGTAGAATTTTTAGAGTCACTAATATATACTGTCATATCATCTATCAATTAGAATGTTTTGATTTCTTACTCTCCAAATTATATCTTCTTCATCTCCTTCCATTCTCTTATTGCTGTAGTTAGAACTTCATACCACATATTGAATAAATATAGACAGACTGGTCAACCTTGCCTTGTTCTTATTTTAAGGAATTTTTTTGAGTTTATCACCCTTAAATTTGATGTTGAGTATTGACTTATAGTAAATTTTCGTTATTATGTTTGTTTATATCCCTTGAATCCGGAAGACTTTTCTCAAATTCCCAGTGATCTTACTCCCTTTGTGTTCTGAGTGCTGGGATTGAGGAAATGCACTAAGATGCTCAGCTTGAACACTACGTTTTATGATTTCGTTTGTTCTCTCTCTCTCTCTCTCTCTCTCTCACCTACAGAATTTTTATTATTATTATGTTTTTGCAAATGTTTTCCCATATGCATGGTTTTGTACCTTGTTCATGCCTTTGGGGCAGAAAAGTGAGGAGTTTGTGTTAAAACCCCTGGATCGTGAGTTGCAGATAGTAAGATGCTTTATATACGGGGAATGAAACCTGGATGATCTTGAAGAAACTTCTTTCTTCTTAGCCTTTGAGGTATTTTCCACCTCAAATTTTGTATATCTGATAATGTTTTCTGTCCAAGTCATTCTAGGTCACATGCAGATCGAACTTCTGTTCATGAGGTCCCTTATGTATCAAATAGGGAAGCAAACCATGTTAAGAAATGAGAATGAAAACCTGGTGCAGATTGACTTTGTCAATCTGGTACAGAAATGGGGGAGTGTAATTCCAGCCAAATCATTCCCTGCATATTTAAAATGCAGTACAATTTGGGGAAATATTGTTCCAGGCAACAATCTGTCCAATTCTAGATACACCATATAGTTTAAGTTTTGACTACATAGAAACCATGTGACTGCAAGAATGGGTTCTATTTAGAAATGACTGAGAAGTTAATGTGGCCTCTGACCAATGGCATAGAGGTATTTAAGTACACAGGACCTGTCCCCTAAGGATAGTAAACAGTCTAGGGAAGAGATAGTGTAGGAAAGACATTACCAGGCCATTAACAAAATATACTCTGAGCATTTTGGATTGAATGAAGGTGTTTTATCTCCTTTATTGAGAAGAGTCCTATGTGTGTTAAATGGTCCTGATTCCCTAGTGAACTGTTGGTACAAAGAAGTTTGTCCGCAATATCCTGTTGCTCATTAAAGAGTGAAACTCTCCAGCAATTAGAAGAATTAGCCTGAGGGAAAGATGACTTCCCTATTTGACTATTCAGTTCAACATGGCCCGTCATCATGTCATTATAAATGCACACAACAGAATGTACTCAGCAAATTTTATTCATATTTTTGTGTATAGTTAATTGCACATACTCAACCAGGAAAAAATTCAGCAGGGAAAATTTTAGAAGAGATAAGAGAAAACTAAGGGGGAACTGATCTAACATATTTTAATTAAAGTATGTAGTTAACAATAAATAAAAAATAAAATTGAAAATAAATAAAAATGACTAGAATTTTTTGTTACAGAGAACACAGTTTCCATCCTCAGATACCACATGTTATCTAAATATTTGCAGTAGCTGGATTCCTATACATCTCCTGCTGCTTTCTGGCTTCTGTTGGTAATTCCCACAGACTCAGGCAAACAAACATTCATATATATATACATACATACATACATACATACATACATATATATACACACACATATACATATATACATACATATTTATTTATATTTACATATATTTTTATATGTAAACCTTAAAAAAATTGATCTGTATACAGTGATGTCAAAGCCCTGAGACAGACAGCCATCAAGTGTAGTTAAGTGTATGATTTCTGGTCCTGCATGGAAGCACCTGTGGCCTTCCTTTTAGGCAGCCTGCTCAGAGACAAAAGCCTCCTTATTCTGAGCTTAGAATTGCACAGCAAAGTTGTTTCTCTAGGAAGAGTGTTCACAGTGCTCATAGGTGACTTTTACTTGCTGTCTGAAGTTTGTTCTCTGTACTTTATATGAGAATTGTTACAATGATACATCTATCTGTTAGATCTTACATAATGAACAGGTGGCATTGGCTGGTGTACTGGCTGGTTTTGTCTGTCAATTTGAATCAAGCTGGAGTTATCACAGAGAAAGCAGCCTCCCTTGAGGAAATGCCTCAATGAGATCCAGCTGTAAGGCATTTTCTGAATTACTGACTAAGGATGGGAGGGCCCATCATTTTTATGATTTAAATAGGTTTCTGTATGACACTGAGCTAAAATGCCCTTAAATAAGTCTGCTTTTATACTGTGACCATGTTCAGACAAGTATTTGTGGCAAGCAGCCCTTTATGTGAACATAACCAGAATCCCCATTTAAAATTTCAATGCTTCCTTTATTTAATAAAATCATTGTTTGGAAATGAAACCAAGGCTTTCCTGCCCCCCCCCCCCCCCAAAAAAAAGTAAAACTTGCTCAGCTCTTCTTACTTGCCTGTTGTTATTGTTATCTTGAGAGTCAGGTTGACTACATTTGGAATCACCTAAATTGACAGAGTTCAGTACTGTGGGGGTTTTAGTTTCGTTGGAGCTTTTGAAGTGGGAAAACTCTATATTCTAAAGCTTTTGACATTTTTAGATCCACCTCAATGAGACTATTTTCCTCTGTCTACCTTGTGCTGGGATTAACTGCATGAGCCAATCTAACCAGATTGCTCATTGCTTGCTTTTTTTTACTTGATTTTGGTTTTTTTCTTTTCTTTTCTTTTCTTTTCTTTTCTTTTCTTTTCTTTCTTTTTTTTTTTTTTTTTTTTTTTTTTTTTTTTTTTTTTTTTTTTTTTTTTTTTTTTTTTTTTTTTTTTTTTTTTTTTTTTTTTTTTTTTTTTTTTTTTTTTTTTTTTTTTGGTTTTTTGAGACAGGGTTTCTCTGTGTAGCCCTGGCTGTCCTGGAACTCACTCTGTAGACCAGGCTGACCTCGAACTCAGAAATCCGCCTGCCTCTGCCTCCCGAGTGCTGGGATTAAAGGCATGCGCCAACACTGCCAGGCTTTGTTTTTTTTCTTAATTTATTCTCTTTTCATCCTGCTAAATGCCCTTTCTGTGACCCCTCCCACAATCTTTCCCTCATTCCCTCTTATGTCCTTCTCCTCTCAGTGGGTAGCCCCTCCCCCTTGTGATTATCCCCACTGTGGCACATTAATTCTATGCTAGGGTAAGTACTTACTCTGGCACTGAGGTCAGAAAAGGCAGCCAAACTTAAAAAAAAAAAAAAAAATCCCATATATAGGCCATATGATGAAGGCCCAGCTGCATGTCTACTACATATGAGCGAGAAGGGATAGATAGGTCCAGCCCATGTATATTACTTGGTGGTTGGTTAAAACTCTGCGAACCCCAAGGGTCCAGGTTGGTTGATTCTATTGGTCTCTCTATGGGGTTTCTCTCCCCTGAGAGGCCTGCAATCCTTCCTCCTATTCTTCTATAAGTCACCAAGCTGTGAGTATCTGTATCTGTCTGAGTCAGCTCCTTGGTGGAACCTCTTGGAGGACATGCTTGCTCCTGTCTGCAAGCATAACAGAGTATTATTAATAGTTTGAGGGATTGGTGCGTACCAATGGGATGGGTCTCACGTTGGACTGGTTATTGTTTGGCCATTCCCTGAGTCTTTCCCCCATTCCCCAAGCATGCATTTGTTGTAGGCAGGATACACTAGTTTGGATGAGTTCATCTGACTATTGCATCACTGGGGTTTCTGCCTGGCTAGAGAAGGTGTCCTCTTTAGGTTCAATATCCCAAATGTACTGAGTCACAGCCAAGGTCACCAACATTGGTTCTTGATTGCCTCCATTATCCTAGGTTTCTGTATCTTCCTGGAGATGTCCTCCACATCCTCAGCCCTGTCAGTTGCAGTTTTGTAGTCATTTTCTGGCCATCTTGCCGTTCCTTCTGACTTTTCCACACCTACTCCTTCCTGAATCCCCCATTCACTTTCCCATCTCCTCTACATTCCAGGTCTGCTCCTCCACCTGCCTCTTATGCCTATATCATTATCCCTTCTAAGTGAGATTCAGGCATCCCTGCTAAGGCCTAATTTCTCGTTTAGATTCTTTGGTTCTGTGGAGTGTAGAATGGTACCTGTATGATACAGCTAGTATTTACTGATAAGTGAGTATAGACCATGCAGATCCTATGGGTTACGTCACTCAGAAGCATATTCTCAAGTTCTATCCATTTGCCTGCAAAATTCCTGATGTCTTTGTTTTTAATAGCTGACCAGCACTCCATTGTGTAGATGTATCACATTTTCTTTATCCATTCTTCCGTCAAGGGACATCTAGGTTCTCTCCAGTTTGTAGCTGTTAGGAATAAACCTGATAGGGACATAGTTCAGCAAGTCATTGATAAAACCCAATACCCCTTCATGTTTAAGGTATTAGAGAAATCTGAGATACTGGGTATATTCTTAAATATAATCACAGCAATATAAAGCAAGCCAATAGTCAACATCAAGCTAAATGGAGAGAACCTTAAAGCAATTCCACTATAATCAGGGACAAAATAAGGCTACTTTCTCTCTCCCTAGCTATTCAATATAGTACTTGAAAATCTAGCCAGAGCAATAAAATACTAAAGGAGATCAAGGGGATACAAATAGGAAAGGAAGAAGTCAATGTACACCTATTTGGTGATGATGTGATAGTATACATGAGTGAGCCCAAAAATTCTGTCAGAATTCCTGTAGCTGATACACACCATCATCAGTGTTTGCTGGATACAAAATTAACTGAAAGAAAACAGTAATGCTGCTTTATACAAATAATAACTGGGCTGAGGAAGCAATAAGGGAAACAACACCCTTTACCATAGCCACCAATAATATAAAATAACTTGGTGTAACTCACCAAGCAATATGTGTGACAAGAACTTCCAGTCCCTGAAGAATGAAATTGAAGTTTACAAAAGATGGAAAGACCTTTTATGCACATGAATGGATAGGATTTATAGTAAAAATGACCAAAAGCTCATTGGTTTTGTAGTTAGTAATTATTTATAAAACATTGATGATGTTCGCTTAGCCTTTTTAATCTATTTACTTGTCCCTTTATGTCTCTTAATTGGCATATCTTTTGCAAGAGAATATCTTATTCAAAAGGTGAAGAAATGAGAGATTTGAGCCTAATTATTCAGTGTTTGTCTGCAGTGATTTAGTGATTACATTACGACTTCTCTGTCAATAAATAAGTGTTTGGGGGAAACAGTGGAATAATATGAATACATTGTCAATGAAATATACATGTTCAAATATGTGAGCACCATTCTTTCTTTTGTACCCATGAATGTGATATTTGAGAAGGCAGTGACATACGATGATGTGCATGTGAACTTTACTCGAGAAGAATGGGCTTTACTGGATCCTTCCCAGAAGAGTCTCTACAAAGATGTGATGCTGGAGACTTACAGGAACCTCACAGCTATAGGTAAGACTGTTATTGTTGTTTCCAGTTTCAAAATAGAGAAACAACTGTTTTTGCTTGTTCGTTTGCTTGCCTCTTGGCTTTTGTTGTTATTATTAATTTTCTTCTATATTTTCAATTGAGAATGAGGGAGAATGAGGTGAATGAATCAGGCATGGTTCTAAGGTTAACTTAATATAGGACCTAAAATTTCCCCTAAAATCCAATAATGTGTCATCCATTTTTCTGGTTCTGTGTTATAGGCTGTTACTGGGAAGACCACAGTATTGAAGAAAATTGTCCAAATTTGAGAAAACATGGAAGGTAATTTTGATGTGCATGCTGATCCAAATATGCCTCATAAGAAATCTTAGTGTTTTTTTTGAAGTTTTAGTTGAAAGTATCAGTGAAAGTCAGCAGAGCTTTAAGTATATTGGGTATTAAATTCTTTTTTTCTGTTTTTTGTTTCTGTTTGTTTGTTTTTTTGAGACAGGGTTTCTCTGTATAGCCTTGGTTGTCCTGGAACTCACTCTTTAGACCAGGCTGGCTTCAAACTCAGAAATTCGCCTGTCTCTGTCTCCCAAGTGCTGGGATTGAAGACATGCACCACCACTGTCTGACTGGGTATTCAGTTCTTATAAATGCATGTACCTCTGTGTCAAATATTCGATTTGTGTTTCCAAGGCATTCCTCTCAGATCGAATACCTGGAAACAATGCCTTAACAGGTAGCACTATTTTAAGCACAGCCCCATTAGCGCTACTCTGCAGAACTGCCAGCCTCTTCAGTCTTATAACCCTGAGATATAAAAACAATACACTGTAAACATTTGATACATATATATATATCCAAAATCTCAGAATGAGCAAATAGTACATAGTAAAGCAGGTGTTACTCATATCCTTTTAGTATGGTAATTAACTTTAATGAGAGGGGCAGTTCAAGACAGTTAAGACAGTTGTAGAGAAAATTTAATCCAAATACAACATGTCTATGAAGAACAAAAAGTCAAACTGTGTGAATGCAATGTGGATACATTCTATTTGTTATTCTTCCCTCCATAGGTGTATTATAAGGAACAGATATATCTATATCCTTATAAAAGTAAATCTATCTCTATCTCTTATCTATCCATCAATCTATGTATCTATCTACCTAGTTATGTATACATCTATTCATCTATCATTTTTCTATCTATAATCCACCTTCTATCTATCTATCTATCTGTGTATCATCTATCATCTGTCTATCTCTTCTATATAAAGGATACAAGATTGTAGGCCTAAGTGATATTTACAGAAACATTGTTCCTTTTTCTGTCCCAGGACATTTAGAAGATATGTAGTTCTCCCAGTTAGTATAGATTTGTTGAACATGATACCATTTTATAGTTAATTGATTTTCCAGTTTCACCACAAATACATCAACAACCTCACACTGCAGAATACACCTATGAGTATTAGCAATGTAGAAATTTTCTGTGCATCCCGGTATAGGTTTCAAATGTTGAACAGCCTGTACTATAGAAAAATTTATGAATGCAATCTTGTGGTAAAGCTCTGAGTTCTTGCAGGTTTGTCAACTATGTGCAACACACCACATAGGAAAAGAGTGCTATAAGTGTGAGGCATGTAATCAATGCTCTCACCATCACAGGTAAGATACAAAGAGATTCATAATGAAGTAGAACACCATGGATATAAAGAAAGTGATAAACCCTTAATATATCTGATTCCTCTTTTCACTTAGTAAACACTGTAAAATGAATTCATACAGATAAAAGTATCCATTAGTATACTGAATGGAGTAAACCATTCATATGTATCAATGACATACACAAGCATGGAAAAATTCATATTGTAGAGAAACTCTGAATATATGGAAAGTGATAAACATTTTGTATATCACAGGCATCGTCAGTGGGATGAAAGCACTGGTGCTGGAGAGAACCCCTATGAAGGTGTGCTATATAATGAAGAATTTCCAAGTCATAATCATCTTCAGATACATAAAGCAACGCCTACAGGAGACTTTGTATACTATAGTGGTCTTCAAATACATACAGGAACACACACAGGAGAGAAACACTATGATTGTAACCCGTGTAGTAAAGGCCTTGGATGCCACAGTCATCCTCAATGCTACAAGAGAATGCATAGTGGAGAGAAACACTACGTATATGGCCAGTGTTGTAAAGGATTTGCACAGATCAGTAGTCTTCAACGGCATGAGAAAACAGATACTGGAGAAAAGAAGTATGAATGTAATCAATGTGGTAAAGCCTTTGCCTGTCCCAGCCATCTTCAAATCCATAAAAGAACACATACTGGAGAGAAGCCCTACGCATGTAAGCAATGTAGTAAAGTCTTTGCACATCCCAGCAGTCTTCAACGCCATAAAAGAACACATACTGGAGAGAAGCCCTATGCATGTAACCAATGTAGTAAAGTCTTTGCACATCACAGCAGTCTTCAAATTCATAAAAGAAGACATACTGGAGAGAAGCCCTATGGATGTAACCAATGTGGTAAAGCCTTTGCCCGTCACAGTGTTCTTCAACGTCATAAAAGAACACATACTGGAGAGAAGCCCTATGTATGTAACCAATGTGGTAAAGCCTTTGCCCATCACAGTGATCTTCAAGGTCATAAAAGAACACATACTAGAGACAAGCTCTATGCATGTAAGCAATGTGGTAAAGCCTTTGCATATCCCAGCAGTCTTCAAGGGCATAAAAGAACACATACTGGAGAGAAGCCCTATGCATGTAACCAATGTGGTAAAGCCTTTGCCCATCACAGTGTTCTTCAAAGTCATAAAAGAACACATACTGGAGAGAAGCCCTATGCATGTAAGCAATGTGGTAAAGCCTTTGCCCATCACAGTGATCTTCAAGGTCATAAAAGAACACATACTGGAGAGAAGGTCATTGCATGTAAGCAATGTGGTAAAACCTTTACCCGTCACAGGTATCTTCAGTGCCATGAGAGAAAACATACTGGAGAAAAGCCCTATGCATGTAACCAATGTAGTAAAGTCTTTGCATATCCCAACAATCTTCAAAGGCATAAAAGAAGACATACTGGAGAGATGCCCTATGCATGTAACCAATGTGGTAAAGCCTTTGCCAGTAATGGTGATCTTCAATGTCATAAAAGAAGACATACTGGAGAGAAGCCCTATGCATGTAACCAATGTGGTAAAGCCTTTGCCAGTAACGGAGATCTTCAATGTCATAAAAGGACACATACTGGAGAGAAGCCCTATGCATGTAACCAATGTGGTAAAGCCTTTTCCAGTCACACTGCTCTCCAACGTCATAAAAGAACACATACTGGAGAGAAGCCCTATGCATGTAACCAATGTGGTAAAGCCTTTACCCTATCCAGCCATCTCCAAAGTCATAAAAGAACACATACTGGAGAGAAGCCCTATGAATGTAACCAATGTGATAAAGCCTTTGCCCATCACTGTGATCTTAAAAGTCATAAAAAAATACATACTGGAGAGAAGCCCTATGCATGTAACCAATGTGGTAAAACCTTTACCCGCCACTGCTATCTTCAGGTCCATGAAAGAACTCATACTGGAGAGAAGCCCTATGAATGTAACCAATGTGGTAAAGCCTTTGCATATCTCAGCAGTCTTCAAGGGCATAAAAGAACACATACTGGAGAGAAGCCCTATGAATGTAACCAATGTGGTAAAGTCTTTGCCTATTTCAGCAATCTTCAAAGCCATAAAAGAACACATTCTAGAGATAAGCCCTGTTAATATAACCAGGATGGTAATGAACTTCTTTTCACAGTGAACATCAAAGTCATAAAAAAACCAACCCACATACTAGAGAAAAACCCTGTGCATATAAACAATGTGGTAAATGTTTTGGACAGAATAGTAATATTCAGAGTTATAAACGTATAGATACTATAGAGAACCCTATTGAATGTAATCAACATGGTGAATCCTTTGCATGTTACAGCCACAAGAAAAGCCCTGAAAGGACACATACTGTGGAGAAGGCCTATGAATATAATGAATGTGGTAAAGTCTTTGAACACACCCGTGATCTTCAATGGCATAAATGAATTGTGGAGAGAAGCCCTATGAATATAACCAATGCAGTAAAGGCTTTGCTCATTATGGTGGTCTCCAAAGGTAATCCAAATGACACATTGCAGTGAACCCCTATGCATATGGTCAACTTGATTAAGCCTTTGCATATCAGAGTCACCTAATGCATGAAAGGAATCATGGTGGAGAGATAATAGTGGTTAGCTGTGTCTGACTCTTTTCCTGATCTTGCAATGCTTTTCCAACTAGTTAAATCATCTTGCCTGGAAGATTTGTTCATATTCTTATTGTTATATGTGATGTTTTGTTCACTTGATATACTCAAGACTTCTGCATTTTTTTTTTTTATTCAAAAAAGGAAATGGCAGAAGAGTGGATTCGGGCCGGGCAGTGGTGGTGCACGCCTTTAATCCCAGCACTTGGGAGGCAGAGGCAGGTGGATTTCTGAGTTCGAGGCCAACCTGGTCTACCGAGTGTGTTTTTGGACAGCCCGGGCTACACAGAGAAACCCTGTCTCAAAAAACTAAACAAAAAAAACAAACAAACAAAAACAGAGTGGATTCGGAGGTGATGGTACATTGGGACAGTCATAAAGAATTTGACAGAGGGTCATTCAACCCAGGACCAAAACCTTCAGCCTATATTCTTTCCTGCTTGAAAGATTTGCTGGGATAATGGTAGCACAGAGTTGTCTGGGTTGCCAACTATTGACTGGTTTAATTGGAGCCCCATGATGGAAGAAGGAGTCTATAACTGACAAGTCTCACTGGAAAAAAAGTTTGGCGAATTATTGGGCAGGGGAAATGCTCAGAAGAGGCAGGATTTTATTACAGGTACTAGCAGCCAACTTCTGCTTCTGATATGTTAAATAAGTTAGCTCTTTGTCCTGAGTTTCTTTGATATTTCACAGTATAGATACAAATGATCAAGTATTTGTGAATTATTTAATTCTACTTCATGATATGTAAGTTATCCAGCCCTTGCTTTTTTTCCCTCTTGTTTAAATGATTTCTCTGCTTTTAATGACAATGCTGGGCTTCTTTGGAAAATCATCAGAGTACTACACCATATAGTATGAACGAAATTTATCACTGTTATTACCTCCTGATATTCTATTTCTCAGCTCTTTTGTCTCAAATTATTCATTTATATGTATTTTGTGTCTATGGGTATTTTGCTTGAATATAGATCAGTGAACTGCATTACAGAGAAGGTTACAGATCAGCTAGAACTACTCTTGCAGAATGTCATGAGCCACCATGTGAGTGTTAGAACTGAGGTAGTGTCCTCTAGAGAAGCAGCCATTATTGTTAATCTCTAAGCTAGCACTCCAGAATAATAGAACATACATTGAATAGAACAAAAACCTCAAAACAATGTAGTACATCAATATATTTAGGTGCATGTCCCAAAATTGCCCAGCTTCACACTGTACTCTGGGCCCTCCAAAGTGTTTATTTTGGGAGGAACACTGGACAAATGAATATGATCACTTCCTTGAAGGCTTCAAAATCTCACTAGGGACAAGAATTTGTTTTGATAATGTACATGGGCCGGGTGGTGGTGGTGCACCCCGTTAATCCCAGCACTCAGGAGGCAGAGGCAGGCGGATTTCTGAGTTCGAGGCCAGCCTGGTCTACAGAGTGAGTTCCAGTACAGCCAGGGCTACACAGGGAAACCCTGTCTTGAAAAAACCCAAAATAAAAAAAAGTTAATATACATGGAAAAAGTACCTTTCATTTGTAAGTCACAAAACTGTATCCCTTGTTGCTCAAGGAACAATGCTTAAATACACTGTTGCTAATACACCTTTGGTATCAATCTCAAAATAAGTCTTTTTCACATAGATTTCTTTTGCAATACTTTCATTATGTTAATAATGGCAATATTTCTCTAAATAACTGTTTTTCAAAAGAGTTCTCATTGTTTTTGTTAGTAAATCTCATTAGTAGGTTATCTAATTTTTTTATTAGGGTCAGTGTTTCCATCGTGAATATTGCCACTTTTTCTCCTGTTTACTTAACTTTCCCTACGTGACTCCATTTTTGAAGCTGTATATTCATGCAGTACAACCATGTCTCCAACATTTGTTTTTCTTTCTGCAGCACTCACATAAAATCCAGCATGGTGGAACATTTGTGTAATGGGGGAGGGATAAAGAACGATCCTTGAACCCATGGCTCAGACCACATATGTGGCAGAGGAGGGCCTTGTTGGCCATCAGGGGGAGGAGAGGCCCTTGGGCCTGAGGGTGTTAGAGGCCCCAGTAAAGGGGAATGTCAAGGTGGGAATACAGGAGTGGGTGGGCGGGTTGGTGGGAGGTGGAATATCCTTAGAGGCGGGAGAGGGGGAGGGGATAGGGGTTTCCAAAGAGGAGACTGAGAAAGGGGAAAACATTGGAAATGTAAATAAAATATCAAAAAACAAATAAGGAATTTAATAGGAAAACAAAAAACAAAAAAAAAAAGAAGGATCCTTGAAACTCAGTGGGAAGCCAGCCTGGCTGAAGCAAAGCGCTTCTGGTTTAACAGGAGATTGTGACTCAACAAATAAGGTAGAGTACAGCTGTGGAATATCACACATTATAATATTATAATGAAACATAATGTACAATTATATATTACATATATTTCAACTTAGTGAATTTTCACTTAACATAGCATGTCTTCGATGCCTGGGCTGATGACTTCAGTACTTTCCAAGAGTATATACAAGTATATAAGAAATCAGTAGAAAAGCTTAAGAAAAATGCCTGCTTTATGCCCTTCAAGGGTCAAAAATAGCTATTTAAAATACAATGCGGAATAAAGACCTAACCCCTTTCTTCTGTATTCCTTCCATTTCTGGGATTACATTCCTGTCCAACTACTGTAGTTTTAGTCAGTGAGGGAGCCAGAGCCTAGGTTTGTGACACATCCAGATTCATATGTGAGTGCTGGGATACAAACTCACATCCTTATGCTTGCACAAAAGCACTTTACCAAATTAGGCTTCTCCCCATTCCAGTGTTAGCTGGACACATGCAGGATTCCTTACAATGACATTCTTCTTTCACCTGTAAAGGCTTCTTTCTCTTCCTGGCTTTGGCTGGCTTTGTTTTTGAGACCTGCTCTCAAGTCGTAAGCATGCATCACTGTGCTCAGTTTATGCTGGGAACTGAACCAGCAATGTGGCAGCCAGTGCATACCTGATGGCCCTGGGTTGTGTAAGAAAGAAGACTGCAAGCCACTAAGAAGCTTTCCTTTGTGGCTTCTACATCAGTTTCTACCTCCCAGTTCCTGCCATACTTGGATGAGAGACTACTGGCTTTAAGATGCAATGAGTCCTTTCTTCCCCATCTTGGTTTGGGTTTTGGTTTTTTATGAACATAGAAAACCTAATAAAGACACCATGATCTTCCTTAAGAATAAGAATCGGTCTCAGTAAATTAAGAATTGACTAAAGAGTGGATTGGAAACTTCAATGGATGCTGTAAAGACTAGAATATAAAAGGGACTACACAGTAATAGTTCTCTCATAGTAGACAGAGAGGGACACATTGTTTCATTTCAGAAATAACACAGGGAAAGGGGAATTCTTGATGAGAGTGGGGCATGACAGCCTTTCTCGTGTTGGTTACAGTCTACTTCCAGACCTTGAGTGGTGTTTGCAAAGTATTTTGTTTTAGGGTAATTCACCAAGCTGTATTTAAAAATGTTTCTTCATTTTACTTCCTTTACAGTATATTTTGATATTTTGATCATAGTTTTTCATTTCTCCTTTTTTTAACTGCTTTAAAATTTTTCGGACCTACCCAGTCACCAAACTGTATTTTCCCTCCCTCCTTACGTCTCTCTCTCTCTCTCTCTCTCTCTCTCTCTC
>JAPYYD010002390.1:0-16671 GCA_028551405.1 Uromys caudimaculatus | reverse complement strand
AAACAAAGAATTCTCAACTGAGGAAATTCGCAGGGCTGAGAAGCACCTAAAGAACTGCTCAACATCCTTAGTCATCAGGGAAATCCAAATCAAAACATGTCTGAGATTCCACCTCACACCAGTCAGAATGGCTAAGATCAAAAACTCAGGTGACAGCAGATGCTGGCGAGGATGTGAAGAACGAGGAACACTCCTCCACTGTTGGTGGGATTGCAAGCTGGTACAACCACTCTGGAAATCAGTTTGGCGGACCCTAAGAAAAATGGACATAATACTACCTGAGGACCCAGCTATACCTCCCCTAGGCATATACCCAGAAGATGTTCCAACATGTAATAAAGACACATGCGCCACCATGTTCATAGCAGCCATATTTATAATAGCCCGAACCTGGGAACAACCCAGATGTCCCTCATCAGAGGAATGGATACAGAAAATGTGGTACATTTACACAATGGAGTACTACTCAGCTATTAAAAACAATGATTTAATGAAATTTGCAGGCAAATGGATGGAACTTGAAAATATCATCCTGGGCGAGGTACCTCAGTCACAAAAGAACGAACATGGTATATACTCACTGATAAGTGGATATTAGCCGAAACATTCGGAATACCCAAGTTTCACTTTACAGTAACAGCTGGACTGAGAGTGAGGTCCCAGATGGAGGAGTTGGAGAAGAGACTGAAGGAGCTGAGGGAGTCTGCAGCCCCATGGAGGGAGCAACAGTGTCAACTGGCCTGACCTTCTCCGCCCCTCCCCCCGTCTTTCTGGAGGCTGGACCACCAACCAAAAAATACACATGGAGGGACTCATGGTTCGGATCACATATGTGGCAGAGCAGGGCCTTGTTGGCCATCACGGGGAGGAGAGGCCCCAGTAAAGGGAAATGTCAAGGTGGGAATATGGGAGTGGGCGGGCGGGTGGGTGGAAGGTGGGGGAGGGGGAGGGGATAGGTGGTTTCCAAAGAGGAGACCTAGAAAGGGGGAAACATTGGAAATGTAAATAAAGTATCAAAAAATAAAAAAAATAAAAACAAATTTAAAAAAATCAAAGTGAAAAATACTATTGACATAAACTTAGAAGTACTTATTTTTCTATTTCTCTGAAAAGTAGAGGGATTTTAGAGAGTAAAACTATGGAAGTGGGTCATACTGACAAAAAAATTTCAATATTTTGTAGCATACATCAGACTTTATGAATCTTAAAATTATCATCAAGTGAATTCAAGGGGGAACAATGAGATGGAAACTCTGCAGCAGAGATCACAAACATAGAGTTAATATTCTTTATATTTAAAGACTTACAAATCAATAAAAATATCAGAGCAAATACACAGACGGTTCTCAGAAGATGAAATTTAAATTACCATTCATTTTTATTTTTCAACTCATTACTAATTTTCAAATCTTAAACATGATGTCATTGTATATATGAACTAGAAAAATATTAAATTATAATATTCCATTTGGCAAAGATGGAATGAGATCAATAAATTAGGGAAATCAGTTTGGAAACCAATTGGCTTTAAAACGTTCATATCTTTTGACTGAGTAGTAGTGTTTCTGAGCTTAGCTATATCAAGAGCAAAAGTATTTTAGTCCAGATAGAAAAGAAGGAAAATACTTCTTTATTTATTATTATTCTTGTATTATACTACTAATAACAAAACACACAAAGTGGAAAACATCAAAATGTTTTTCAATTATAAGGTCTTCATAAAGCATGTGTGTCCATTAGGTTATTGTATTCTCATTAAAATATTTTTCTTGGAGCTGGAAAGATAGCTCAGCAGGTAAGAGGTCTGGTTACTTTCTCAAGGGCCTAGGCTCCATTCCCAGCACCCATTGTCTATAACTTACCATTGTCTATAACTCTAGCCCCAGAGAATCTACTACCCTCTTCTGGCCTGTGCACTATACACAAGTGGTGCTCCAACATATATGCAGCATAACACCCATGCATATAAAATAAAAGTGAAATGGAAACATGAAACTATATGATCTTACAAGAACTTGTAGTGACAGAAGCACATGCACATTGTTTTGTCTGACTTCATGAGAGCTTTTCCATGGACAGTCATCAGTGGGTGTGTTATCTGGTAAGGCTCTAGTCCATACCTGGCATGTGAGGATTCCTGTCTGGATCTTAACTATTACTTTCATTCTCAGTTGATCTTTGAAATAACTCCCTGAAGTTGGCTTACCTTTCTCTGCTTCACCAGAGAGTAAGCCAAACTCCCTGAGTTCAGTTTCCAGGGCACTGATCAGGGCTCTAGTTTAAATGCAGATTGAACAAGCTTCACAGCTAAGCTCTGGCCAATACATCACACTGTCAAAAGTTGAAGGATTTAAGTGTGGTCACCACACTTGATCCAATGCCTCTTTAAGAAGCTGTTGCCTGGAGCAAAGACAGGGAATGGCCAACCAATAACCACCCCAACCTGAAACCCATCCCATGGTCAAGCACCAATCTCTAACATTATTAATGACATTCTGTTAATGCTTGCAGACAGGAACCTAGTATGAATGTCCCTTGAGAGGCTCTACCCAGCAACTGACTGAAACAGACGTCTTTCATCACTGCCAAACATTGGACAGAGGCCTGGGACTCTAATGGAACAATTGCGAGAAAGATTGAAGTTCCTGAAGGAGACAGACCAACAGATTCAACTAACCTAGATCCCTGGGAGCCCTCAGAGGCTGAGCCACCAACCAAAGAGCACACATGGGCTGAAACAAGGATCAGCATGCATAGAGCAGATATTTAGCTCAGTCTCCATTAGAACCCCACAACAACTGGAGTGGAGGCTCTCCCTAAAGCTGTAGCCTGACTGTGATACCTGTTCCCCAACAGGGCTTCCTTGTCTGGGTTGAGTGGGAGAGGATGTGCCTAATCTAGCAGAGACTTGATGCTCCAGAGTTGGGGGAGATATGGAGGTGAAGAGCACCTCTCGGGGTAGAAGGGGAGGGGGAAGGAGAAAGGGGGTGTCTCTCTGAGGGGGAACGAGAAGGGGGCATCGTTTGGGATGTAAATAAATAAATTATTTTTTTTTAAAAACCCCTCTATCATCTTTATAAGATTAGATTTATGATTATTTTCTTGTGCTTTAGTTGTTATGATATTTAGGACTTGCTGTAGTAGGGTAGTTGTGTTCTGTTTTGCTTTGGTTTTTCTGGTTTGGTTTTTTTTTTGGTTTTTCGAGACAGGGTTTCTCTGTATAGTCCTGAATGTCCTGGAACTCACTCTGTAGACCAGCCTGGCCTCGAACTCAGAAATCTGCCTGCCTCTGCCTCCCAAGTGCTGGGATTAAAGGCGTGCGCCACCACTGCCCAGGTAGTTGTGTTCTGAAGGTGCCATAGTGTCCTTGCTTTTATGGATTATGTTCATATGCTGGTCTTTAGCTATCTCCTTATTCTTGGATGTTCCTGTTGTAGCAGGTATTAGGAGGGGCCTAACCTTGATGATCCTGGTGTGGCAGGCCTTGTTTGGGTATCTTTGGGCTGTTCAATGGAACTCAGGGGACAGTGCAAGTCTTCCAGCAGTTAGGCATACTCCTGGAGACATGGTTGGAAGGGGAGTGGTGTGGAGAAGGCAAGCAGAGAGGTGGTGGAACAATGGATCTCCAGAGGATATCACACCGCTCTGGACAGCTGAGCATGCCCCAGAGGACTATGGGCACAGAACAGGGGAATGGGCGCAGGGTAAAAATATAAACTCTATGGTTCTGTATAAGCAGGTATGATGAAGGTAGGTGGAGAGGTGTCAGGACAGTGAAGGTCTGGGGGTCAGCAGTCCACAGAGGGTAGCTGGGCATGCCACAGAGGACTGATGGTGGGCAGGGGAGCAGTTGCATAGGAGAAATATATGCTTCCAGATCAGCAGGTTTGATCACGACTAGGTTTTCATTCATTCATTCACTCATGAATTTTTTTAATGGAACAAAATCAAGTATAAGTTTAAAACAAAAACTATCACATTAAAGTTGAGCAAGTCAAACCAACAGAAAGAAACAAGCCCAAGAGAAGGCATGAGAATCAGGGACCTACTTGTTCATACACAGAGGAATCTCATAAAACACTAAGCAGTAGGCAGTAATATATAAGCAGAGAGCCTGGAGCAGATCCATGAAGGGCCTTTCAAGGCTGTATCAATCTCTGTGAGTTTATACAAGCTCTGCTCATGTTGATTTCCAGGGCCTTGTTTTCTTGGTATCTTCCATTCCTCTAGCTCTTAAATTCTTTCTTCCTCAACTTCCATGGTGTTTCCTGAGCTCTGAGGTGAGCAAGTTGATAAAGACCTCACATTTAGGGCTTAGTGTTGCAAGGTCTTTCACTCTGTACATAGTGTCTGTCTGTGAGTCTCTATATGTGTTCCCATCTGCTGCAGGAAGAAGATTCTCTGATGATGATTGAGCAAGGCATTCATTTATTAGTGTAGTAAAATATCATTAGGAATCATTTTCTCACTACACATTTTTTCTTTTTTAAGACTAGTATTATTTGATTTATCCTAAGTCTCTGGGTTGCCTTCTATTTCTTATTCATTCAAGCAGTGTTGGGTATGGGATACATCACATGAGGTGCCCCTTAAGTCAAATCAGCCATTGGTTGGGTACTCCTACAAGCATTGTGACACCATTGCCTCATCATATCTTGCAGAAAGTACACAACTGTAGATGAAAGACTTCTGTCTGGCTTGGTATTTTCATTTCTCTTAGTTTTGGCAACAGCCTAAATTATAACTTCAATTGTTTCAAAACTATATGAAATACTCTAATAATGAATGAAGGTACTTAAATTCTTATATAAATTCCAAAGACTCTTTTACTCATATATTGTATAATTATTTATTTTAATTACATTCTATGTAACACTTATATAAAGTGTTTTGTGAGTTTGAGTGTGTTTACTTTAAAGCATGTCTAAAAACAGAAGACATCTCCCAACCTCTGTTTAGTATCTGCTAATTGTACATAAGAAACATTTCCACTGAGAGTACTTTCCCAAGGAATTTTCTGTGCTAACACACCTTCGAAAGGGATAAATGAATGGTCTGGTTGAAAACAATGCCTCCAATATTTGAGGCAACACACAGCAAGTATATAGTAGTATACTCACAAACTATGGTTGATACTTTCTACTACTGGCTGTCTGATGTAGGTTCTATGGCACTTGTGTTAACTATAAAAGTAAGTTATTAAATTAATAACTGACTATGTACTTGTAGACAACAGTTTCTCTTTTCTCTAAAATCTGAAAGATTTAGATGAATCTTTAAATAATTCCACTCCAGTGGAAAATATAAAAACAAGGTAAGTTAAATAATACTTTGTTTCAAAATCCATGAGGTCTTATGGAAGGTAGAAACATCTATGGATAGTTGTATCAATTATATAAATGAATGTCATACAATATTTCACCTCAGGAAATCTGGAAAATTAGAAATACTTTGTTCAGTAGTTTTAGAAACAACTAGTTTCCTCTTTGTTTTTTTTCCTCAGTCTCTTTATCTTAAATTTGTATAAACTTGATCAAGTAGAGTTTTTGATATATACTGAACAAAGTGTTAAGTCTTTATTTAATTATTAAAATATACCATAGGAATCAGTTTTGAGTAAATAGTCAAAGTTTCTGTAATAGATTATCCATATGGGAGGGTAAGTATAGCTGTTTGTGTGAGAGAGATACAGAGAAACAGAAACAGAGATTTTATATATAGGATTAGACAAAAAATAATTAATGTGTTTGGTCTTAAACTCTAATAAATGTCGTAAGGTAAATTAAATTAAATAGCATGTGATGAAAATGAAGTATGACTGAGAGACACCAGAATAAACAGATGAGCGGATGTTCAAAGATCCCAAGATGAGTGCAGTCTAGAAATCATTAAAATGACTAGATTTTGTGAGAAAATAGATCTCTGGAAACACATGAAATAGAAAGTTACTTAAAGCAGAAGATACAAAATAGATAAGATAACAAGCAAAATTTAATGATTATGAGCATAAAAATGGGATATTATGATATAATTAAAGAACATAGAGGTATTTCAGAGTAAATCACAAGTCAGAAGCATCTGTATGGTTGCTAAATAAATATCAAGAGAAATAAAATGGATGAGGACTATTCCTTCATTAGCCAGGTCAAAACGAAGCTTATATGAACCACATTTGTATAATACAAAAAAATTAAGATGTCAACAGCATAATGGAGGGATCACCACTCTTGAGTTCTATTAGAGTAAACTTTAAATAACCCTTTAAAAGGCTTAAAGAACAGTCAATGGCTGAAAAATTAAATGAATATAAAAGTGCTAAATAAATAGACAATATACATCTTACATTGTAACTGATAGTATGTTAAAACTGCAATTATTAAAATTTTGTTTTAAACAACCTGAAATTCTTTGTATATTGGTGTGTGTGTGTGTGTGTGTGAGAGAGAGAGAGAGAGAGAGAGAGAGAGAGAGAGAGAGAGAGAGAGAGAGACTATGTGTATGTACATGTGGAAGACAGAGGGCAATCTCTAGTGTTGGTCTTTAGAAGCCATGGACTTTGTATTCTTAGATAGGGTCTCTCACTGACCTGGGGTTCAACAATTAGCCTAGTGTGGCTGACCAGAAAGTCTCAGGGATCTGTCTTTTTCTACCAACCCAGTGCTGAGATTACAAGTACACACCATCACACCAAGCTTTTTGAACACTGGTACTGAGGTCTGAACTTGAATCCTAACTATGCTTGCATGACAAGCACTTACTGAGCTATCTCCCCAGCCCATTGTAATTTTTTTTTAATTTTTATTTTTTGATACTTTATTTACATTTCAAGTGTTTCCCCTTTCCAGGTCTCCACTTCAGAAACCCCCTATCCCCTTCCCCCTCCCCCTGCCTCTATGAGGGTATTCCCCCACCCACCCATCCACCCACCTACCCAGTCCCATCTAGCCCATTGTGATTTATTTTACATTCCACTTTCAATTGTAAAAGAAATTTAGTCAAGATTTGTTTCTGAATTAAATTGTTTTAAAATAGAATAATGAATGATGTCAGCTAAATGAAGTCTACAGGTGTCACCCTCATTCATGAGACACACCTAGGTTACTGATGCTGTTATTTTACAACTCCAGATAATTGTATTAAGTGTTTATCTGTAAAAAAGAACATTACAAATGTCAAAACTAAGTGGCATAGTAACACAAGGTGTAGAGACATAGATTAGAAAATTAAAGACTTGTTTGTGTATTGTTCTTCTCTTTCAGGTGTGAAGCACATTTCATAATAGCCTACATCTCCTATCAGGTGGGACTATTCAAGTAAAGAGTTAAGATGGGATGGAAGTGACAAAATAATTTTCTAATTCATCTACTAAAATTACTAACATATTAATTTACTAATCAGTTGGTTGTCTTATACTACCAGATCACATTCTTAAGATACCAAAAGACAGTTTTTACTTTCTCTTCTTCATGAAATTGGAAGAAGTGACTTGTCAACACAAAGCTGTTGATAACTAAACTACGAAAGTTTTCTTTCGGGTGTGTGCTAGCCCCTAATGAGTATGAAGAGTGACAGTAATTTTACCTAATTACTAGCCAACCTGTGTGCTGAAGACTCCAATAAACTTTTAATCTCCTTAATTCATTTTCCATCCACCTACAAATGAAATTTTAGATGTCATACTTAGATAGTTAACTATTTATTACTATAATCTTCTAATAATTAGAAAGGCCTAAATATTAAAGTAATTAATGTCTTAAATGGCATGGTAATATATTGAAACAATAAATTATAATTTCAAGAGTCCATAGAAAACATGGGTTGGTTTTCAAAAGTTCTCAGTGCTTAATTGAGATGTTGATGGTTTTCCTGATGCCAATTAACTACAGTTAAAAAATGTATTTGAAGTATGTTGAATTGGCCACTGGGAACTGTGCTCCTTCTTCTTCTTCTTCTTCTTCTTCTTCTTCTTCTTCTTCTTCTTTTTTTTTTTTTGTTGTTGTTTTGTTTGTTTGTTTGTTTGTTTTTGTTTTTTTTGAGACAGGGTTTCTCTGTGTAGCCCTGACTGTCCTGGAACTCACTCTGTAGACCAGGCTGGCCTTGAACTCAGAAATCCACCTGCCTCTGCCTCCTAAGTGCTGTGATTAAAGGCGTGCGCCACCACTGACTGGCGCTAACTCCTTCTCCAATAGAGTTTCAAAATGACATTCCATATAACCTAGTTTTGTTATATGTATCCTCTCTATTGTTTTTCCTACCTCCTCCTTCTCCCTCCTGTATGACTAGTTCTATCTTTACTGTCATATGCTCTTTTACTATATTGTATATATATATTGGTTTTTTGAGACAGGGTTTCTCTGTGTAGCTCTGGCTGTCCTGGAACTCACTCTGTAGACCAGGCTGGCCTCGAACTCAGAAATCCACCTGTCTCTGCTGGGATTAAAGGCATGCCACTACCCAGCTATATTGTACATATTTTAAAAATCATACAGTATTTGTATCTATAAAACCAGTTTATTTCACTCAACACAAACATTTCCAGCTCCATGCATTTCCTATGATGATATAATTTTCTTTTTCTCTAATACTGAGTAAAAGTTTTGTATAAATCTTTGATTCTCTTTTATTGGTGTATATTTTTGCTTTTAAGCCAGTGCCATTCAGTTTTTGTCATTATAAATTATGACTGTAGTTTAAAGCAGGTATTGTGACATCTCTATTGTTGCTCCTTTTGCTTAAAAATGATTTAGATATTTCATTTCCCACAGGAATTTGGAGACTGCTATCTCTACTCCTCTGAAGAATATCATTGGGACTTAATGGGTATTGTATTGAATTTGTATATTGCTTTTGGTGATATGCCTCTTTAATGCCATACATTCTGCTGATCTGACAAACATGAAAATTCTTTCTACCTTTTACTGTATTCTAAAGTTTCTTTCTTCACTTCTTGAAGTTTCTATTGTAAAGGTCTTTAATTTCTTTGATTAAATTTATATCTAGGTAACTCTTTGAATGTTCTTATCTTTTTTGCTTCCTTTTTGTGAATTTGCTGGGTTTTTTGTTTTTTTTTTTATGGAAAATCTAATGTGGAGAATGCTACATACAAGTAGCATTCCACCTTTAATTCCAGTCTGGAGATGAGATCTCCAGAAATATCTGACTAGGGATATTGACTAGTTCTAAGTTTGATTGGGAGACAATGTCTCAATGAAAAAGATAAAACAATGATCAAGAATGATTTCCTATATCAAACCTCATCTTCCACCCTCACACATCTGTGCACATACAATCTTACACTTCACAAATATGCATCTACACACATTTGAACATCTCTATATGCACACACAAAGAGAGAGGAGGGTTGAAAAAGAAAATAAAGTTAACATTTCTGCACGTTCAGGTTGTTCTAAAATTTTATAGTGTTTATCATATGTAAGAATTTTCTGGTAGAATCTTTTAGGACTTTATAATTATGGGATCCTATTATCTGAGAAATGGTTTGATTATATTCTATTTCCCATTTGTATGCTGTTTTGTGTTATCTTTTCTTTACTGATTTGGCCAAGACTTCAACCACAATGTTCAAATTGATAGAAAAACAGTCTTCTTTTATATCTTGTATTATGGAAGATGCTTTCAGATTTTCCAAGTTTAGTATAATGTTGTCTGCCTATTTGCCACATTATAGCTTTTTTTTTTTATTCACTTGAGGTAAGGTATAGTATTTTTGGTGCGATTTATTCTTGTATTACTAAGAGACACTATGTTTTTGTCAAAATAATTTTATCCATTTATTGAGATAATGATGTGATTCCTACCCTTTACTTGCGCTCATATGTCATATTATATTGATTGGTTTATATGTTGAAACATTTTCAGTTTCCTACAGTGAATCCTACTTGATCATGAAGTTTGTATTTCCTCCTTTTTGCTTTGTTCTGAGCCTGTTTGAGTATCAGGGTGTTGCTAGATTCACGTGATAAATGTTTTGTTCTTCCTTCATTTCTTCTTACTTAAATACTTTGAAGAACATTGGAAATGATTTGTCTCTTAAGATTTGTAGGAATTTATCAATAAATCAATTCAGTCTTGATCTTTGTTATGTTGGCAGATTTACTGTTTTACTCTCACTTTTATTAACCACTTTAGTTTTCTTCTCATTTTGAATCTTGCTTTAGCTTTATCTGTTCATAGATGAGATTTGGATTTCTTGTAGATTTTTCAAATTAATAGGAGATTACATTTTTTCAAAGTATTGCCTAATAGTGCTCTGAATTTCAGTGATAGCTGTTACAACACCACTTTCTTTACCTGGAGCAATTTTTGTCAAAGAACTACCAGTATGAATTGTAGAAGAAAAGGGATAATAAAAACTATGGTATAAATGCTTGAAAGCAGAGAGACCAAAATAAAGGGTCAATAAAACAGTGTTGGAACATTGAAAATATGCACTACACTGTCAAAAATTTTGCCAAACTAACCAGAAAAAAAAAAACCCTGAAGACACAAATTAATTTTATTAGTTTGGCCAAGTTTTTGACAGTATACAGCATATTTTCAATGTTCCAACTCTGATCTACCCTTTATTTCGTTCTCTCTGTTTCAAAGCATTTCTGCCCTATTTTTTATACCTTTTCTTCTAATAATTTTGATATTTGTAGTTCTTCTTTTCTTAAACAGTTTATGTACCTTAATAGGTAATTTATTTAGAGCACATTTGTATTTATTTAAATGCAGATGAACAACAGCTATAATTTCTTAACAGCTTTCGTTCTGTCCTGTTGACTAATGTTATATTGTATTTGATTTTTCATATAACTTTAGGGAAAAATAAATTACTTCCTAAATTCTTCAATGATAACACTCATCATTTAAAGACACATTGTTTAGATACTATGTTTTATACATTTTCTGCAGATTCTGTATCTGCTTATCTATATTATATTCCATTATAATCTTATAATATACAAGAGATTAATTCACTTTTTACTTATTTATATGCTGCTGGGTAGTGGTGGTGCATATCTTTAGTCACAGTACTCATGAGGCAGAGTCAGGCAGATCTCTGAGTTTGATGCCAGCCAGGTCTATAAAGAAAGGTGCAAAATATCCCGGGTTACACAGAGAAAGCCTGTCTTAGTGGGGGGTAGGAGGAAGAAAAAAAAAAGAAAAAGAAGAACAAACAAACAACAACCACAAAAGGTATAGTTTATTCTGTTTGATTTAATTAGAATGTGTCTTTAGTGGGTTGTTTGCTTGTTTGTTTTCAGTTTCTTTGTTTTGTTTGCGTGAATGATCTGTCTATTATTGATAATGTAGTCACCTACTGTTATATTAGAATCTGTTCATCTCTTTTGGTTCAGTACTCCTTACTGAAAGTGGATATGCTAACGTTTCCTGTATGATTCATTACTCATGAATTGTAGGCACTCCTGTTGGATTGCTTCTTTTATTAATACAAAGGTATCCTTTTTATCACTAATACTATTTGCTTTTAGAATCCATTCTTCTTGTAATTTCACTTTTTTCTGATTGCCTTTGCAAATGGGATATGTTTGTTTGTTTGATTGATTGATTTTTACATGCTATGAATAATTGCTTACTGTATCTCATTCCAGTCTGGTAGTCTCTGCCTTTTAATTGGAAGATTGAGATTATTAGCTATTACTTAATTCTAAAAGGTACGTATGACTTCCTATTACGTTTTCATTTGTGTAATATTTTGTTCTCCTGTAATCTTTCTACTAATATTTATTACCTTACCACTGAGATGCATTCTTTTTTATACACTCACAGCCATGGGGGTTTGGTTTTGTTTGTTTGTTTGTTTGTTTTAATCTGTTGATAGAATTCTTGAACAAATCTTCTGTATCAGTGGCTCCAAGATCATACATTTCTTTAGTGTTTATCATGGATTTTTTGTACTTTACTTATGAAGAATAATTAGCTATTCTGGGCAGAGTAATCTAATATGGCAGAAATTTTTATTAAGGAATCGAAGTACAGCATGCCATATTCTTGGCTTTCAGAGTTTACGTTATTAAAGGTAGAGTTTGTCTTTTAATTTTTCTTATTATTTAATTTATGCCTATGTATGCTTGGTGGGGTATGTGCACACAAGTACAAAAATGGGTATTTTATTCTCTGAAGCTAGAGATGCAGGTAGTTTTGTTACACTCATCATGGGTACTGGGAATACATGTTTGGTTTTCTAGAAAATCAATAAGTACTCTTAAGCACTGAGTAATCTCTCCAGATCCCAACAACAACCAACTACTGTCATTTTATGGATGTATCTTTGTATGTGACTGGCACTTCTCTCAGTTTTCAATATTTTTCCTTTATTTTGTGTATCTATTATTTTAAATTAACATGGCACTTGTAAACTGTAGGTAAAATAGACCAAAGGAGAATGGCTTTAACCAATGAAAGCCACCCACAAGAATTCATCCTACTGGGCTTTGCTGACCATCCTTGGCTGGAACTCCCTCTCTTCGCTACTCTTCTGATAACATACCCCATGGCTTTGATGGGGAACATCGCCATCATTCTGGTGTCCACCTTAGACCCTCGGCTCCACAGCCCCATGTATTTTTTCCTCACTAATCTCTCCTTTCTGGACATGTGCTACACGACAAGCATTGTGCCTCAGATGCTGTTTAACCTGGGAAGCTCCAGAAAAACCATTAGTTACATTGGATGTGTTGTTCAACTTTATGTCTTCCACATAATGGGAGGCACAGAATGTCTTCTTTTGGCTATTATGTCCTTTGATCGATATGTAGCTATCTGCAGACCTCTCCACTACAGCCTCATCATGAGTCAGCGAGTCTGCATTTTGTCAGTGTCTATTATGTGGCTGACTGGAGTGATCTTTGGTTTTTCAGAGGCTACACTTACATTACAATTGCCATTGTGTGGCACAAATAAACTGGATCATTTATTGTGTGAAATCCCAGTTCTCATAAAAACTGCCTGTGGTGAAAAGGAATTTAATGAGTTAGCACTTTCTGTGGTATGCATTTTTATACTGATTGTACCTTTGTGCTTAATTCTTGCTTCTTATGTTAATATTGGTTGTGCAGTACTTAGAATGAAATCTTCTGAAGGAAGGAGAAAAGCCTTTGGGACATGTTCTTCTCATCTCATTGTAGTATCTTTATTTTATGGTCCAGGCATGGTCATGTACCTTCAGCCTTCTTCATCCATCACAAGGGACCAACCTAAGTTCATGGCTCTCTTTTATGCAGTGATAACTCCTACACTGAATCCCTTCATCTATACCCTAAGGAACAAAGATGTAAAGGGTGCCTTTAAAAAGCTGCTGAGAAGCATTTTCAGTTCAAAGTGAAAATTCTTTGATATCAAATTAAATAAATTAATAATTGCAGTAATTTTATATGGGTTTCTCTAATAATGGTCATATATTCCAGGTCCACAGAATATAACCTTCTTGCCAGACATTTCTCATTTCTAGTATTACAGCATTGTGAGTTTTGTTTATGAATTAGGATGGAGTGTTCGATGTTTAAATTGTTTCTAATCATATATTAAAATATACAAATAGACAAAAACTAGGTGTAAATGTTTAATTCATTTTAAAACATAACTAGTATAAGTCTTGAATCAATGAGAAAAAAGGAAGTGACTTTAATAGTGAAGAACAGTCAGGAAACATTTCTGAGACTAAACTGGGACATTTAGACATGCCTTTGAAATTTAACTGAATTCAATAAGGGAAAAATAGTTTTCTAATGTGAAATAACTGAACTACATCAATAAACAATGAGTATATTTTGATGACGCTCATTTTAGAGGCAAGTGATATTCAAAATATGTTCCATTACAAATTGAATTTCTACAGTTTAGTTGTCAAAAATCTATACCCCAAACTTAAAACTATCATATAAAATTCTTTATAATTCATGAAAGAAAATGTATTAATTTGATGTTGAAAATTTGTTATTTAATAAGCCATTGCTGATGAAGCATGTGTCAACTCTTTGTTACATAGAGGTGACCAGGAAAGAGAGCTAAAGTAAGACAGTGGAGAAGAGAGGGAATTAAAGAAAGGAATTGTAATCCTTAAGGCTCATCTCCTAGTGACCCACTTTCTCCTTCTATGCCCCACCTACTAAAGTTCAACTTCCCGAAAGAGTAACATCAACTGTGTCCCAAATATCCAATCACATGGGTCATAGGGTAGGCATTTTATATCAAGCCAAAACATAAGGGAATCTCCATTAGAATAAAGTCAGTTTTCCCAGCATAAATTTACATTATATTAGAGAATAGAGGAGAACAGGATAAAATATTAAAAAATCCTGAGGCAAAAAGCTACAAACTAAACATATTATATATAGGAATTCTATCCTTCAGAATTGAAAGGGCAATAAAACACTGTTCAGACAAAAAACAAAACAAAACAAACCTGGGAAAAAAAAAAAAAAACAAACCAAACAAACAAACCAGGGCTATCACACCATCAAATCCCTACAATAATCAATAAGAAGTCTTGCACAAGGAACAAATGGATGATAGGCACTACTATAAAACCACACACAGAAATATACAGAACTCGGTTGAATAAATTGAATCAAGAAGACATAATATAATCAAACTGTTGGGGGTTCAAGAGTTACTGCAAAAACCACACAAACACCAATCTCAGTCAGAGAAGGATGGGATATTGAGTGCATACCCTAATACTAATTGGTCAGAGAACCACAGTGCTCAGAATTAGGGTGCCCAGCTAAGATGATGAACATTTCTCGTGGCCAGCTTCAAAAGGAAAACCCCAATGAGCTAGTGTGCATGTGCAGGAAGTGCTGCCTGGTGGTTGGCTCTGACCCAAGCTATTATGGCTAGCTAGACAGAACACTTCTCGCTGACTTGTATTCTGATTGGTCCTAAGTGGAGCTTACAGCTGGGGAAGTTCTTAATATTAACAAAGCTCAGAACACACAGAACATCACAGAATATGAGGTCAACATGACCTCTGAGGTCTACTCTGAGGCAAGTTGATTTTCTGTGTCAATGACTGGCAGACACATTACAACAACAATATGAAATAGCTGGCAGGCATGGAACAAAATGGGTATAGCTATGCTGGGGGTCGGGGTGGGAGAAGACCTCAGCACACACTTTATCGCAATATAAAACTATTGTCAGGCATAGTGTCACAGATCTGGATCCCAACACTCAAGAATCTGGAGTGAGAAGGTTTTATTTAGGTTTGTGTTCATTTTAAAGGTTAAACCAGTAGTAACTAAAACCAAATAAAGTTTGCTTAAAATCAGGTATTAATAAGTGGCCCTCAAGCTGGAGAGATGACTCAGCAGATAAGAGCACTGACTGTTCTTCCAGGGGTCCTGAGTTCAATCCCCAGCAACAATATGGTGGGTCACAACCATCTGTAATGGAATCTGATACCCTCTGCTGGTGTAGAATACAGATACAGTGTACTCATATACATTAAATAAATAAATCTTTAAAAAAAAAACAACAGAAGAAGTGGCTCCCAAAACACCAGATATCCACTGAATATGGCAGAAATAGAATATGTCTAAATCTTAAGTCTAGAAAATGTCTATTTTGGTGTCCTGGAATTTAAACATTTAGTAGGCTTCTAGTTATAAAAAAAGAAGCAAAGGAATACAAAACCGATGAATAACAGGTTCTATCAGTCAAATGACAGACAGAGAAAATCTCCAGAAATGTTTGAAATACGGGTCTGAGTATAAACTCCTAGGAATGATATTGAGAGGACACAGAAAGATCTCCATTGGGTTAACAGCCTGAGAAGTTCCCTTCACCTGGAGGAACCTTGACACAGGCCAACCTGAGTTTTTTACTTTGAGGCTGAAAAGAATTTTAGGACTAACTTATATTAAGAAAGATATTTTAGTATAATCATGAGAGTTCTAAGAAAGAATATTACTCATGTAAAACTATAAGATATCTTGGGGATAAAGAAGCAAGTTCAGAGGGAAAAAATGAGTCAGGAACTATTTTAGAACTTAGCCCTGATATAAACTCTAGGAATTATCTTTTCAATTAGCATCCAATTTAACTTACACAGTTTCTTTAGAATACTTTCTTATTATTGCATTAGAGGATACTGTGAAATACTTAACTAGTCCACTTGCCTTAGTTAGGGATCTCTAGAGTCACAGAATATATATATATATATATATATATATTGACAATTTATTTAATGACTGTAGTCCAACTAACTGGACAACAGGCAGCTGTAAATGGGAAGTCCAAGAATCTAGTAGTTGCTCAGTCCAATGAAGCTAGCTGGTTAAGTTGGTCTTCGGTAGAAGTAGGCTCCAACAGATGTGCTAGCAGTCAAAATAGAGTGAATCTTCCTTCTTCCAATGTCCTAAAGTAGGTCTCCAGCAGAAGGTGTGGTTCAGATTAAAGGTGTGTGCCACCACACCTGGATCTGGGACTTGCTTTGTCCCAGGCTGATCTTGAATGCAGAGGTCAGCTTGCCTCAGTCTCCTGGAATTAAAATCATTCACTACCTTTCCTGGGCCTAAGATTTTCATTGCCACTATGCCGCAAGATATCCAGGTCAAGATCCAGGTCACAAACCTGTCTTCCAGACTCAAGATCTGGATCACAGATGTGCTCTCCACTTCTGGATTGCAGTTCATTGCATAT
>JAPYYD010002386.1:0-16746 GCA_028551405.1 Uromys caudimaculatus | reverse complement strand
AGGACACGCTGCCTCAGGGCTATATAAGCAGCGCCATTCTGCGGCCCGGGGTCTTCCTCCTTTCATCATGCAATAAACGCTTTGCTGCAGAAGGATCCGTGTGTCCGCGTGGGTTCTTGCTGGCGAGACCAAGTAGCGCACGGGACAACCACCTTACACGATTTTTCAGTCTTAAATATCTCAGGATCAAATAGTGGCATAGCCATAATTGGAACATAGGCCATGCAACTACCCAGCACAGCTGAAGAGCCAGTCCTAAGTTGCAAAACAATCCGCCTTCTATACCTGCCTTTAAGTGTATCTGTGGAATCGCTCACTCCTAGGGCACAGAGAACTGGCTATGACTCTGGGGAGATAATTTGTCTCTCCCCAAACACCTTTGTAATTGATTTATCCGCAGTCAGTGTGTATGCACACTACATCAGTAAGCAACACAGCCTGCAGCCCCAGGAGTTTGGACAGCCCGCGTCCTAACGCGACCACTCCCCGTCCCGCTGCAAGCTGGGAAACGTAGTCCTAAGCAGTCCCTGAGCTGCTTAGTGTTCATACAGCCAACCCTCAGTGCCACATCCGTTTGCGAGTCCAAGGCCAGCTTCTAAGCACATCAGCTCTCCAATGCCGCCCTCTGCCGGCCTTTCCCTAACCGCCCTAGTTCCACGTACCCCGGAAGTGAACTGGAGTAAGAGCCCAGAGTTGCAGGTTATTTGGGTGCTGCGGTAGTGACATACGTTCTGTTGCTGCCCCAAAGTGAGGGAACCGAGCCTCAGCGGAAGTCATGGAGGGCCATAGCGTGGAGATGCTGCAGGCCAGGTGGAGCCGGAGGAGGCGGAGAAGTTGCAGTGCGTCCGTCTGCACAAAGATCTGGAGCAGGAATTCGACGATGGCAACCTACCGGCTTCGGACCGCACTCCCCGACCGTGCAGCGCCGGGCCCTCGCCCGAGGCCGAGCTGCGGGCCCTGGCGCGGAACACCACGCAGCCGCGCATCAACCAGCTGTGGCAGCTGCGGACCGTGCGGCGTGGAGGAGGCAGTGGTAGCGCGCTTGCGGGAGCTCGCAACAGGCTTGTCCCGCGGGAAGCCGCTGTCACGGCCACGGCCGCTCACCTCGCAGCAGTTCACGCGTCCTAAGGGCATCCGTCCAAGAAGACCACCTTCGTGTGGGACGAGGTGCGTGGCCAGCGGAGGCGTTGATAGGGCCACAAGGTCGCTCGGGGCGACACCAAAGAATAGCTGATCAAGGTGCAGGAGGGCACCGACCCCGTGGAAGTCTAGTTCGCCAAGCAGATTTGGGCCGAGAAGGAACGGGTGGGCAAGAACGAGCTAAACCAGCTGCGGAACCTGGCCCGAACGCACCAGATGCAGATGCCCAGCTCAGTCGTCTACGGGACACTAGAGTAAGAAGGAGATGGGCCGCGCGCAAGTGGCCAAGGTCTCCACCGCTTCAGTGGGACACTTCCAGGAGCGCCTCCCCGAGGAGAAGATGCCCCGAGAAGAAGTGGAAGTTTCAGTCCCTCTTTGAGGACTTTGCAGCCGAGAAAAAGACCAGTCAAGAATAGCAAAAAGCCTCATCTGGATGTGAGGGGGTCCATCAACAAGCAAATGAGGGAGGAGGACCAAGAGGAGGAAAACGAGCCATTAAGGCAAGAGAAAGGGGATCCCGCAAGGACCTTTGAGCAAGAGGAAAGGCGACTTGCAGGGCCAGGATGAGAAAAGGCAGGGAGGCTTGGAAGACAGGAAGCATTCCAGCCAGCCTGCTTTAGGTGGCAGAAGAAAGGAGTGTTGCACCAAGGCGGGAAGAGGAGGAAGTAGTGTTCTCCTCACTGGACTGTCTGTATTAAAGGCTAAGTTATGCGGGCTGCAGGCTGCAGGCTGGTGCAGGAGGTGGCTGCTGCCCTCACTGAGCTTGACATTGAAGAACAGGTTTGCCTCCCCTCAAGTCAGTGCTGGACTATGCTCTTCCCACGGAGACATCGGCTGGAAATTATAGCTCTATTTTGACAACATTAGATTTATAGAAATATAATATGGTCAGAACCAGGAATAAGTTAACAGTCTGATTTTATATCTTGACTTTGTATAGTGGGTGGACGAGATTTCTGAGGCATAGTACATTGGTTTCAACATTTTCGCACTATTTTTGTAACAGTTCATATATGTATCAAAGCAGGAAGAATGGGAAAAACTATGTCTACCCGTGATTTGCTTGTAATGTAAAGGTTTGCTGATACCTGGTGTTAATTTTAACTTTTACTGTAGGTAGAAGTTGTTGTACATGAAGCCAGTGACCTGGGTACCAATATAGAGTGTGCTTTAAAAAAAAAATGGTTACAGGATGGTCACTTGTATTAGGAACACTCAAAAGTTCATTTGGTGCTAACTATAATATCAAAAGCACAGTACAACTGATGTTGGTTAAGGTGGTGCATTTGGCCAAATGAACACATTGCTTTAAAAATAAATTGGAACCACACTAAGTAATGTTAACTAACTTTGTTGCTTCAGAAACATTGTCATTCTGTTTATAATTATAGCTTTTGTTTAATTGGCTTCGGTTTGGTTTTAGCCAGTTCTGGGCTGGAATTCACCATGAAGCAGAGGCTGACTGGAATGTGAGGCCTTGTGGCTCTATCTCCCAAGTGCTGAGATTATAAATGAGCAGCTACACCCAGCAGGAGATTTCAAGTTTTTGCTGTCTGGATATTTTCCACTGACATCAATGACTTATTTTGATCTTAGTAAATTTAATTTGCATAAATATCTCCTGAAGATTATTAATAGCAAGTCCAGTGTTGAGGGAGGGGTGTTTTCCATAAAGAAAGTAGCCACCATGCTCTTTTTTTTTTTTTTTTTTTTTACAATTCAGCCATTGCCCCCCTCCTGCTTCCTTTCACACTCCCCCCTACATACACACACAATTCCTCATCCCATTCCTCCTCCTCCTGTCTCTGAGATGATGCTCTCCCACCACCAAGCCTCCCCCCTCCCTAGGGCCTCAAGTCTCTCTAGTCTTAGGCGCATCTTCTCCCACTGAGGCCAGACCAGGCAGTCCTCTGCTGTACATGCATCGGAGGACCTCGGACCAGCTTGAGTGTGCTGTCTAGTTGGTGGCTTGGTCTGGGAGTTCCAGGGGTCCTGGTTAGTTGAGATTGGTGGTCTTCCTCTGGGGTTGCCCTCTTCTGCTTCTTCCATCCTTCCCCTAATCCAACTATAGCCCTGACTTCAATCCAATGGTTGGATGTAAGTATGTGCATCTGTCTCAGATGGTGGTTGGGTCTCTCAGAGGACAGCCATGCTAGGCTCCTGTCTGTAAGCACATCATAGTATCAGTAATAGTATCAAACTTCGGTGTCTCCCCACAAGGTGGATCCCCAGTTAGGCCAGTCACTGGACGGTATTTTCCTCAGTCTCTTCTCCATTTTTGTCCCTGCAGTTCTTTTAGACGGGAACAGTTCTGGGTCAGAAATTTTGACTGGGCTGGTAATACCATCCCTCCTCTTGAGGCCCGGTCTATACTGGAGGTGTCTATACTTCCAGTTCCCTCTCCCCAATGTTGGGCATTTTGGCTAAGGTCCCTCCCATTGAGTCCGGAGAGCCTCTCACCTCCCAGGTCTCTGGTACTTTCTAGAGGGTACCCCCACCTCCCGTCTTCTGAGGCTGCACATTTCCATTCATTCTGTTGGTCCTCTGGGTTTCTCTCCTGTCTGCCCCCCCAAATATGTGATCCTGTTGGGCCACGGCAGGAGGAGGGAGCGAGAGCGGGGATGGAGTCTCCTGGTCCCAGTCCCTGTGGCAGCTGCCTAGGCTGCGCAGTTTCGGTAGGAGAGGGGGCGCGAGCGGAGATGGGAATGCGAGCTGCCTTGGCTACTCTCCCGCTCTGAGGCTGGTTCTTGCTGTGGCGCGATCCCACGAGACCTGCCTGTCGGCGTATGCCCATGTCAAGTCAGGTCCTGGCCACAGCGCGATCCCTGCAGCTGCGGTCAGTGCACGCCCCACCGCCTGGCCCAGACAGCAGATCTCTTTTCAGGCCGAAAGTGTTATAGCTCGTTGGACAAAAGACTCTTAGACGCTGGAGCAGTTTGGCACCTTTATTCCAGGCGGTGGGTGCGAGTGCAGAAGCAGGCAGGGCAGGCAGGTGGAGCAGAGAGAGAGTGCTACTCAGGTCGGGATGATCCAATATACTGTTGAGGGGTCAGGGGTTTGGTAACCGATACTTTCCATTGGCTTGGTTTGGGGACTTTGTAGTGCCTCATTTGCTTGTGGGGGACTCAGGGTTGCTTTCTATGTGACAAATCTCACATGCCAGGCTTCTCTCTATACAGGGGTTATGAAGGCTGTAGCTGTTTCACAGGAGTCTTCCGGGAGCAGTGACCAAAAACATAATTTGGTCCCTCGTGAAAATTTCACGGGGTCTCCCAGAATTTTTAGCCTGTGCTCAACCGGGTCTCAGATTGCCTGCCACAGACCACTGCCCCACAGCTCCCCCTTTTTCTTTTATAAGGGAGAGGTATCATCAGAATAACTGTCTCCCATATCGGGAACAGTTTGATATTGAACCAAGACCTGATTGGCGGTGAATTTTGCAATGCTACTCATCTGCTGCTTTAGAAACTGAATGAGGCAAGGTGTCAAGAGAAGCAAGGTTCCAATGGCTAGTATGGAGCCAAGGAGGGGAAGAAGCCAAGCTACCAATGGGTTAGAGTACCAAGGGGAGGGGGTGTTTGGGGTATAGTGCACCTGGAGGTTCCCCCAAAGCTCTTTAAGCATGTGTACATCTTGTTCTACAAGACCAGATTCATTGACATAGAAGCAACATTCCTCCCCCAACAACACACAAGTCCCTCCCTGTTCTGTAGTCAACAAGTCCAGGGCTCTCCGGTTTTGGAGAGCAACTCCTGCTAAGGCTGTCTGCAGTGGAAGCCATCGCCTGATAGAGCTTGTCCTGGAAGTCACTGGCCAGACGTTGTGTTTGGACAAGGGCTGCTCCAGCGGTTCCTGTTGTACCCAGTGAGACAGCAAGGCCTAGTCCGATGAGCAGAGGGATGAAGATTTCTCTCTTCTTTCGGCTTCCTCCTATCTACAGAGCGAGTTCTTCAGGTTTTAGAGATAGACCTGGGGGGCAATTATCACAGAGGTGTAGAAGTCTTGAAGAGAGGGGTTAATACAGGCACTGGTAGTGCCTTCGCACCAGAGGAGGGCAGGAGGGTTAACACACACTGATTTAGTGATGGTAATATCACAGACACATGTAAGATGAGGTTTTGAAGAGGGCCCTACAAGGCAAAGAGGGGGGCGCAGGTCAAAGAGGGGAATGTCCTGTGCTTTCCTGGTGGGTAGGGGTCCCTGAAGGTCGTGAAGGGAAATGTTAACGGGAACAGCTGTTAATAATGGTTGAAAGAGAGGCACAGAAAAAGTATTGGGAGGAGTTGGGGTGGATGGTTAGGGGAAGGAGGTCGACTGCATATTGGATGTACTGTGGCCAGAAGAGGGTAACTTGGAGATCCTCGGAGACTGAATTTCCTGTTGGATAATATTGGCATGAGTAAACACTGATTTGGAGGCAGGAACAAGTTCACGGGAGATGTGCAGGTCAGCTACCTGGTATTTGGCAAATCCAGTGGGGTAAAGTTTACCCATGACTCCGGTTCACCAACGTTCATTCTAGGGATCGCTGATAGAAAGCTGAAAATGAGTTTTGAGGTTGGCAAGCATGGTGCCACCATGGCTGGTGGATTCCATTCTGCAGCTCCAGTTTCTGCAACCTCCATATGTGGAGACTTCCTGGAGACATTCGCCTGTATTTCGGTAGGGAAAGCAGAGAAAAGGGCTGGGGGTAGTGGAGATAGAGTCCGGATGTAGAGGGATCTCAATTTCGGTTCGGCATCCTTCACATGGACAGTCTTGGGTCCCTATAACCTTGTTGTGTCCGTTGTAGGTTTCCCTAGCATAGAATCTCCAGTGGTAGGTATTGGGGAGATTAGAGAGAGGCTGGCAGTAGCAGAGTTAGCATGGAGAATGACAAAAACAGCCAAGAGAATAGAGGAAAAGGGGGCTTGTGGAGGGCACATGGCCTGGGCAGCAGTTATCAGGTCATGGATGTCCTTCCAGGAGATCTTCTGGTTGTGGGGATTCCTCTGCTTCCTCCTCCTCTTCCGTCTGTGATCTGTCAGCAAGGGGCAGGACATCTTCTTGGTTGGTGCGGTGATGTTGGACATTTCTGGCAGGAACCCAGATAGGCTTAGGCTGGTCCTGTGGAAAAACACAAACAAAACCCCTCCCAGTTGTAAGGAGGGTGTCTGGTCCCTTCCAAATTCCATTCAAAGGATCTCGCCATCGTACTAGGATTGAGGGGATTAATTCTGGTGTGTGCCAGTGGAGGGAGATAGGGAGGTGTTTCGAGCTTCTGTAAATGTTAAATATGTTTGTGGTAGTCAGAGCCATCATTAATTGTACATTGGGGGGATAGGTGGTTGTCTTTTGTTTTAGGAGTTGGGCCTTTAGGGTTTGATGTGTTCTTTCTATTATTCCTTGGCCCTGAGTGTTGTGGGGAATTCCTGTTGATGGGCAATTTCCCAGCGTGTGCAGAAGGTTTTAAATTGAGAGCTGGTAAAGGCAGGGCCATTATCAGTTTTTATCTGTTGAGAAATGCCCATGATGGCAAAGGTGGAAAGCATATGGTAAATTAACCTTTTTGAGCTTTCACCTGTTGGGCTGTAGCCCATATAAAATGGGAGTATGTGTCTACGTGACAAAAACATATTTCTGTCTGCCAAATTGGGGGATATGGGTGACATCAATTTGCCATAAGGCATTGGACTTAAGGCCTCGGGGATTGGTGCCCATCATTTGCAAAGCTGGGGTGGTAATAAGGGATGCACAAGAGGAGCATGTCTTTACTATCCTTTGGAGTTGAGCGAGAGGGATGTCGGGGAAGCGGGCATGAAGTCCCTTTATGTTTGTGTGTGTGCATGAGTGAAATTGGCCTGCTTGTTCAGTGGAGGCCATGAATATCCCTTTTGAGGCAGTTTGGTCAGCGAGTGCATTTCCCTCAAATATAGGGCCTGGTAAGGGACTGTGAGATCGTACATGCTGGATGTAGATGGGGGAGACCCTTTCCTGTAGGAGGGTGGAGACCTGTATAAGTAAAGGTGAAAGTGGGTTGGCATCTAGTTTGACAAAGGACCTTGACAACCAGGGAAGCAAATTGACAGCATATACACTGTCGGAGAATAGGTTAAGGGGGCCCTTGACTTCTTTTAGAGCTAGATAGATGGTATATAATTCTTTATATTGAGGGGAGTGATGGGGTAGCTCTTTGAATCGGAGGATAGGGGGTTCATCCTCAGGTAAATAGTATATTACTGCCGCAGCTCCCCTCTTTCTTCCATCAGTAAATATTGAAGGGGCTCCTGCTATGGGCTCTTTTGAGAATAGTTTGGGGGGCAGCCATTACAACAGAGGGAGGGCAGAGGCCCATTTTTTATCAGGATAATGGTTGTCAATTTGCTCTGTGAACCCTATTAAGCTAATAACAAAGCAGGACTGATTTTTAATTAGTCACTGGATGTCGGAGAGGGAGAAGGGGGTGACAAGAATGTCAGGTTCTTTCCCTAGGGTTTGCAGAGCTCTATCCTTGCCATTTTTAATTATGCAAGCGAGTGCATCCACCTCATTTAAAATTCGGGTGCACCACACATTGGGGTGTGGAGCCATTCTAGTAACCCCTGAGATTGGTAAAGGGCTCCCCCAAGTGTGGGGGAAGAGTTAAAGATGAGGAGCTGTATAGGTATTGTTCAGTCATACCTAGCAAGAGCCATATCTTTCAGGGCTTTATTGACAGAATTTAGTGTTTGAACTGCTCCTGGGGACAGTGTTCTTGGGGAGGAGGGACTTTTGTCTCCTTTCAGGAGGCTGAGGAGAGGTTGAAGGGTGCTTGTGGGAAGGGGGAGATAGGGCCAAAGCCAACTGGGGTTACCCAAAAAGCTCTGGAGAGAGGCAAGAATTAATTTTTGAGGGAAGGAAAGGGTGGGTTTGAGGGGATGTATTGAGGTAAGGGAGATCTCTGTTCCTAAAAATGTAATGGGCGGAATTAGTTGGATTTTATGAGGGGCTATTTTGAATCCTAGGGTTGATAGAGAAGGTATTATCTGGTCCTTAAGTTGGGAAGGGGAGGTAGAAGAGTCCTCCCAGACCAATATGTCATCCATGTAATGATAAATATTGAGTCCCCTTTTTAAATGGGGTTTTAATGCAGTGGCTACAGCCTCCTGACAAATGGTTGGACTGTTAGCCATTCCCTGTGGGAGGACAGTCCATTTGTATCGTGAGACTGGGCCGGAATTGTTAATAGGGGTACTGAGAATGCAAAATGTTCACAGTCTCTGGGATGGAGAGGGATGGAGAAAAAACAATCTTTTATGTCTATTGTCAATAAGGGTACATTGGCAGGGATGGCTGAGATGTGGGGTAGCCCTCTTTGTGGGGAGCCCCAGATTCGTATGGTTTTGTTAATTGCCCTCAAATCTTGTAATAATCTCCATCCCCTGAGCTCTTTTTTATAGCAAATACAGGGCTGTTCCATGGACTGCAGGAGAGGCGGATGTGCTGCAGCAATAGCTGTTCTTCTACCAGCTGGGTGAGGGCTCTAAGCTTCTCCCTTGATAGAGGCCACTGTGGAACCCAGACAGCTTCATTGGAGAGCCAATCAAGGCAGGGAGTATTAAATTTAAAAGTGGCCCCTAGAATTGGGGGTGATTTAGAGGAGGGTATTTAGGATCTCCTTGGGTATTATTTTCTTTATAGGTAATATCCTCTATTATAATGTGGTCTCTTTCTGGTTGGGTAGTAAGAACCACCTCTAGGGCCTGTAAGATATCTCTCCCTAGAAGATTGGTGGTCACCTGAGCCACCAGGGGGCATATGAGGCCAGTAGCCCCATCCGGATCTTCCCACCTGTAGGCCTGCTTGGTGATGAATGTGTGGGAGGTACCCCCTACGCCTAGGAGCTGGGGCCCAGGGATTAGTTGCCAGTCACATGGGATCTCTTGTTGTCTTAAAATTGTCCTGTCTGCTCCCGTATCAATAAGACATTGGAATGGTTCTTCATCTATCTTAATGGTTAGTTTTGGATGGGAGCCTTCTGAAATGCTGGACACCGACATGGCTTCTATGGGGGTATCTGTGCCCCATCTGAGGTTTAAAGGCTTTAGTGGCTTACCATCCTTATCATGTGTATAGTGTTTCCTCCAGTGGAAACCTTTTCTGCAGCGGGGACAGATATACTTAGGGGGATTAGAGTCTGTTATGGGGGGAGAGTTCTGTGGGCATTCATTCCTCCAATGCCCTGACTCTCCACAATTGAAGCAGATTCCTTCTGTTTTTTACTGCTGCTACAAATGCCTGAGTCATAGATATTATCTGGTGTGATGCTGTCCCTATATTTCGAGTAGCCACTATCCACCTATCATGATACTCCTTCTGGAGACCCTGGAAAGCCAGCCTGGATTCAGAAGTCATGCCTTCCCATACAATTGTTTTAAGAAGGAGCTCTCTGGCCTCAGAATTAGGAATTTTTCTTTCTAGACTCATTTTAGTTCTAAGAATAAAATCAGATAAAGGTTCTCTTGGCTTTTGATGGAGAGAGAGCAGGGAAGAGGCAGGATCTTGTGACCCTGAGGGCAGGGTCAGTCTTTCCCAGGCCTGAGTTGCACATAATTTAACTCGCTCGTAATAACCTGCAAGCTGATTAGTTAGCCTAGCCCCAGTAGAAAACTCTTCCTGGCCAAAGAGTTTGTTAAAACCCCATGGGGTGTCACCTCTGACCTGATTCTGCCTCACTTGCTGACGGCATTCATCTCTAAATGAGGCTTCCCATTCCAAAAACATTGGGCCAGGAAGGGAAGAACGGCAAATATCCCTCCAGTCTTGGGGGGTGTTTAAGTTGGCAACACAGCTCTGTAGGAGAGATTTTGTCCAGGGTGCATGGATACCCTCTTCCTTCACTGCCTGCCTGAGTTCTTTTAAGTCTGAGGCTTGGAATGGGTACCATTTTGAGTGGTTTAGCTTGACTGGGGTTGATATTAACTGGGAATGCTTGAGCATTATTGATTTCTAGCTCAGTATCAGACTGCTGAGTAGCATGGGAGGCGGGGTTAGTTTTTGCAAGAGAGTCTTGGACATTACAAAGCTGTTGGGTGGTAGGAAGGGGAGGAGGGAAATCTCTCTCAGGTCGGATGGGGGGGTGTAGTAAGGGGAGAGGCAGGCAGAAGCTCCTTTGTTTTGTTAATGGAACCTTGCCCTTGAGTGGGAAAGGGAGGGGCTGGAGGAGCAGAAGGTTTGTTTACTGCTTCCTCCAGGGCATAAGGGGGAACAGGTGGGTAAATGGATTTTATTTCCCTTATCAGTTGGGTAAGGGCTGTGAGATCCGAGATAGGGTGGATCTTAGGTCCTTGATTCTTGGATTCATCTGATTGAGGAGGCTCAGGAGCTGCGTTGCTATCAGCCTGTCCTACTTTAGGTGATGGACCTATGCATTGCTGAATCGCAGCTAAGATTGGCAGAAAATCATGGGAGGGTGTTTTTCCTTCTTGGTTATCTCTGTTTTTAATGAGAGAAGCTACTTGGGCCCATGAGTCCGGGCTGTAAATGTTATCATTTGGCCATGCTTGGCACTATCTTAAGGACTTCTTCCCAAAACCAGGAGGCTTGTTTTTTGGCTGTTTTTATTCCGTGGGATTTTAGGAGGGCACGAATTTCCCTGGCCTGGGGAGGATTTTTGTGTGATTGTGAGCTGCCCATGACAGAAATGAGAAGAACAGGTCTGATTTGGGGGGGCTTACCCTTCTGCGGTATCCGTTCAGTGCAGTCAGGTCGCCATTCGAGCCCCACGTTGGTCGCGCCAGTTGTTGGGCCACGGCAGGGGGAGGGAGTGCAAGTGGGGATGAGTCTCCTGGTCCCGGTCCCTGCGGCGGCTGCCTAGGCCTTACGGTTTCAGCAAGGGAGGGGGCGCAAGCAGAGATGGGAGTGCGAGCCACCTCAGCTACTCTCCCGCTCAGAGCTGGTTCTTGCTGTGTCGCAATACCACAAGACCTGCCTGTTGGCACATGCCCGTGTTGAGGCCGCAGGCCCAGAGAATGGATCTCTTTTCAGGACGAAAGTGTTACAGTTCGTTGGACAAAAGGCCCTTAGACGCTGGAGCAGTTTGGTACCTTTACTCCTTTTGGATGGCAGGTGGCGGCGCACACGCAGAAGTGGGCAGGGCACGCAGGTGAGAGAGAGAGCGCTACTCAGGTTGGGATGGTCTGATATACTGTTTGGGAGGGGTCAGGGGTTTGGTTTGGGGACTTTGTAGTGCTTCATTTGCTTGTGGGGGACTCAGGGTTGCTTTCTATGTGACAAATCTCACATGCCAGGCCTCTCTCTATACAGGGGTTGTGAAGGCTGTAGCTGTTTTACAGGAGTCTTCCGGGAGCAGTGGCCAAAAACATAATCGGGTCCCTCGTGAAAATTTCACGGGGTCTCCCAGAATTTTTAGCCTGTGCTCAACCGGGTCTCAGATTGCCTGCCACAGACCACTGCCCCACATAATCCTGTTCCCCTTTCCCCTGCCCTCCCTCTCCCTCCCAAATCCCTGTCTCTCTCTCTGCCTCCCGTGATTATTTCCTTCCCCTACTAAGTGGGGTTGAAGCATTGTCATTGACCTTTTTGTTGTTAAAGTTATTAAATTCTGTGAGGTGTATCTTAAGTATTCTGTACTTTTTGGCTAATATCCATTTATTAGTAAGTACATACAATATATGTCCTTCTGGGTCTGGGTCACTTCACTCAAGATGATATTTCCTAGTTCCATCCATTTGCCTGCAAAACTCATGATACACTCATTCTTAAAACTGAGTAGTATTCCATTATGTAAATGTACCACATTTTCTGTATCCATTCTTCCATTGTGGGACATCTGCATTGTTTCCAGCTTCTGGATATTACAAATAAGGTCACTATAAACATCATAGAGCACATGTCCTTCTGGTATGGTGGGGCATCTTTTGGGTATATGCCCAAGAGTGATATTGCTGAGTCTTAAGGTAGATCTGTTTTCAATTTTCTGAGGAATCTCCAGATTCATTCCCACAGTGGTGGAATCCAGTTTGCAATCCCACCAGCAATGGAGGAGTGTTCCTCTTTCTCTACATCCTCTCCAGCATGTGCTGTCACCTGAGTTTTTGAACTTAGCCATTCTGATTGGTGTAAGATAGAATCTCAGAATTGTTTTGATTTGCATTTCCCTACTGACTAAGGACTTTGAACATTTCTGTAAGTGCTTCTCAGCCATTCAAGATTTCTCTGTTGTAAATTCTCTATTTATCTCTCTTCTCTATTTTCAAATTGCAGTATTTGGTTTTTTGGAGGTTAGCTTTTTGATAGATATATATATATATATATATATATATATATATATATATATATATATATATATATATAATATTAGCCCTCTAACGGATGTGGGGTTAGTGAAGATATTTTTCCAATTCCGTAGGTTGCTGATCTGTCCTATTGCCTGTGTCTTTTGCCTTACAGAAGCTTTTTGTTTCATGAGGTCCCATTTATCAATTCTTGATCTTAGAGCATGAGCCATTGGTGTTCTGTTTAGGAAATTTCCCCCTGTGTCAATGAGTTTGAGACTCTTTTCCACTTTTTCTTCTATTTGATTCAGTGTATCTGGTCTTATGTTAAAGTCCTTGATCCACTTGGACTTGAGCTTTGTGCAAAGTGATAAATATGGATCTGTTTTCATTTTTGTACATACAGACCACCAGTTAGACCAGCATCATTTATTGAAGATGCTTTCCTTTTTCCATTTTATGTTTTTGGCTTCTTTGTCAAAGATCAAGTGTCCATAAATGTGTGGGCCTATTTCTGGGTCTTCAATTCTATTCCATTGATCTACCTGTCTGTCTCTGTACCAATACTATGTGGTTTTTATCACTATTGCTCTGTAGTGTAGCTTGAGGTCAGGGACGGTCATTCCCCCCAGGAGTTCTTTTATTGTTGAGAATTGTTTTTACTATCCTGGGGTTTTTTGTTGTTGTTGTTGTTTTTTTTCCATATGACATTGAGAATTGCTCTTTTCATGTCTGTGAAGAACTGTGTTGTAATCTTGATGGGGATTGTGTTGAATCTATAGATTGCTTTTGGTAGGATGGCCATTTTTACTATGTTAATCCTACCAATCCATGAGCACACCGTGCTGTTTTTGACCTGTCGGTTCCAGTTGATAGCAGTTTGGAATTGGGAGTTGGGCTGGAGACCGCACTTTTAGTGCTTCATTTTTATAGGATTATAGAAGTTGCAAGGAAAGCTTATAATTCATAAAAATGCTGGATTGTTAGTGGCTTTGGATAAAGTTATAATTAGGATCATAGGACCATCTTTGTCGAACTGGGGCACACATTGCAGATGAGGCACTGCTGAACTCTGCCAATTTACATGTGCTGCTAAAGGCATCTTGAGAACTTTATCAAAACTGTTCACCTAGAAGTTAAAGTTCAAAGACTTGCTCTGGGACTTTTGGTTGGTCTGTTTTAGGCTTTTTTTTTTTTTTTTTTTTTTTTTTTTTTTTTTTTTTAATATGAGGCTTTAAAGTGTATACAAGACCCTATGGAGTTCTTGCCATCAAGGTGATTTCAACATTGGCAGCTAGTTTTGACTCCTGGAAAATGGGCTAAAGCTGGGTCAGGTGATCTTGCAGAGTGAGTTGAAGGTAGATGTTTTCCTCCTGGGGTCCAGCTACCAGGATTGACTGGCAATGGGTGTGGAACAGCTAGAGGACAAGGAGAACTGCCATGGTTACAACTACTTGGTGCACACAGCCTGAGGCATCTCCAGAGCATGAGGTGTGAGTACAGGCTGCACCAAGGATGCCACAGTACTTGGCAGCCCCTGCATGTACCTGTCAGGCAATTGGAGTCAAGATAGTTGCAGACTTCAAAAAAGCAGATACCGCAGTATGAGCTGGGCTGAGCTGGGCCTTATACCATGGTACGACAGGATGATGTAATGTGGCATAGCTACCATTAAGCAAATACTCCCAGAGAAGCTGGCCTGCTCCCACAGTGTGACAGGTAGTGTAGCACTTGGCATTTTTGCTAAAACAATATATGGTCTAGGTATATACACAGTCAGAAACTGGTAATGTAAGGCTGGTGAGCACAGGCTATTTAAGGATCCAATAAGGACTAGGCACCTGTTAAAGGCCTCATTGGATGGGTTGGAAAAGGAAAAGACCACAGGAGTTACCTTGCCTGACCCGATTTCCTTCCCGAAAGGCTGAGTGCATGTCAGCCTGGGAAATGGAAGCCAACATGAGATAGGGAAAGGACAGAGACTGGAGAGGAATCTGGCAGAGAGGGAAGAGTTGCACCAGAAAGAGTGTGTAGTTCCAGGGCCCAATAGTAGAGTCTGGGCCTGCCTTCCTAGGAGACAGTAAAGACCGAGCCATGAATAGAAAAACAATTGGTGCATACCAGGAAGCATACACTGCACATTAACTATTGGAGCAGTAAGTAATCTTTATGACAACTCCTGCATACTAAGTGTCCTCTAGCACAAGAAAAGTGTGAAAAGTAATTTGTTTGATGTTATATAGCTAAGCAATGGAACAGCCATGGGTTGAACTTTGGCTTGTTAGTCCTTGTTCCCCAGTCTATAATGAAATGGTGAGTTGTGTTCTATTAGCAACAGAAAGCTATTAAAGCCACATGTCTCTCTCCCCGAAACACTCACATCTCAGGATGCCTGATGGTAAAAGAGTCCCATTGCTTAGAACCTTGGGGAGCTACTTTTCACTCTACTGATGTCTACATCAGTATGTAAAGGCCTTGAGAAGACCTGCAAAGGGAATTCAGGGTGAATGCACTTATGTTAGCACACTAGTGCCAGTGGGAAGTGGAGTGGAGAAAGTAGAAGTATGGAGTGAGTTTTAAAGTAGTTTATTTTATGTGTGTGGGTGTCCCGCCTGCCTGTTTGTATGTCTGTGCATCACGTGTGTGCTTGGAGAGGACTCTAGGGCATTGGATTGCCGGGAACTGAATTTGCAGAGGGTTGTGAGCCTCCTTGTGGGTTCTGGGAATCAAATCCAAGTCTTCTGGAATAGCAGCCATCTTAAGCACTGAGCCACCTCTCCAGCCCCTGGAATTAGTTTTAGTTAGGAAGTGCCATCAATACATTGGTTCACAGAGAAAGGGTTCCTTGCTGGGGCCCCAGAAGAGTACTCTAGAACTGACAGGAAAGAATGTATGTATCTAGAAGAAAGGGGAAAAGAAGGAGAATGGATTCCAAGCAAGGAAATATCTAGGGCAAATCCGTGCTGTGGGAGGGAGGGAGGGCAGTGAAGAGAGGAGAAAAGAGACTGTTACTATTTTCAAGAGCTAAACCCCACAGATGAACCAAGATGAGGAGCCAAGCAGGCAGGGCTGGGTCTGCACTTTATATGCCATGGAAGAAGTTATAAAGAAGTGAGGTCCTAGGGGAATGCCCCTCACCACACTGGGGAAGCTCTAAGAGGGGTGCAGTCGAGAAGCCAATTGGCATCTAGTAAACATCTGGATGAGAAATGTCAGTGGGCACAGACGGGCAAAGACTGGGAGGTAAGTGGAGAGATATCGCAGTCTTGGTATGTGGGACTGTAATGGATAAAGGAGAAAGGAAGATGGCTGAAGGCAGCCCAGGAGCAAACCCCAGTGTGTAAGGCTTGGGCAGAGTGGGAAATGAGCAGAAGGAAGAGACAAGACAGATGAGCAGGGAGTCTTGGAACCCAAAGAAAGCATCCCCTGTCTCCTGGATGAGTGGTACATGCTCTTAACTGATGACTTGCCTCTCCACCTCTCCTTTTAACTAATACCTTATGTCAGGATCCTGGACAACGAATTGATGGAGGAGAGTTACTGGAGAGTCCCTTCCTGGTGGAGCCACACTGAATTAATTTCTTTCTGACTTTGACTTTCTTGTCTCTTTTATTGGCCTATTGAGGACAAGTTACTAAACCTAGTTATTAAGACTGCCAGATCAACAACAAAAGAACGTCTGGGGGAATCAGCATCCCCGACCTCAAGCTGTACTACAGAGCAGTAGTGATAAAAACTGCATGGTATTGGTACACTGACAGGCAGGTAGATCAATGGAATAGAATTGAGGACCCAGAAATGAACCCACACACATATGGTCACTTGATTTTCGACAAAGGAAAAAAGACAGCATTTTCAACAAATGGTGCTGGTTCAACTGTCAGTCTACATGTAGAAGAATGCAAATTGATCCATTCTTATCTCCTTGTACAAAGCTCAAGTCCAAGCGAATCAAGGACCTCCACATAAAACCAGCTACACTGAGTCTAATAAAAGAGAAAGTAGGGAAAAGCCTCGAACACATGGGTACTGGGGACAAGTTCCTGAACAGAACACCAGGGGCCTATGCTCTAAGATCAAGAATTGACAAATGGGACCTCATGAAATTGCAAAGCTTCTGTAAGGCAAAGGACACTGTCAATAGGACAAATAGGCAACCAACAGATTGGGAAAAGATCTTTACCAATCCTACGTCTGATAGAGGGCTAATATCCAATATATACAAAGAACTCAAGAAGTTAGACTCCAAAAAACCAAATAACCCCATCAAAAAATGGGGAACAGAGCTAAACAGAGAATTCTCAACTGAGGAAATTCGCAGGGCTGAGAAGCACCTAAAGAAATGCTCAAC